>MIQA02001115.1:0-20539 GCA_001887855.2 Sclerospora graminicola | reverse complement strand
AACGATCCCGAGTGGATAGATGAGCGTGATCTGAACTGTGGAGCGTTACTAAGGGAATTCGAACGTGATCGGGTGAGAAGGAATCGTTTTGAGGTGATGCAAACCCACGAAGAGGGTAACCAGGAATCTCAATAGCCTGGGTTGACACATTGTGGCCGATCAGCAAATATGATGATCGGGCAAGTGGAGATCAGGGCGGTTGGACTGGTTTGGAAGAAACGAATGCATATACATATATATATTACTCAAGAATTATACCTGCATACACGAGAACGATCGACCTACAAGATGGAAGCAATAATGAGACATGAACAAGATTTACGAAAGTGGAACGAGAAGATCATCAAGGAAAGTCGTGATATATTAATTGATTATGGAGAACGAAATAAAAGTGGGTTATCACGACAATCATGGACCATATTTAGTACGCAGGCGAGCAATCTTGTATCCTGGATGATCCATGGGACTCGATCGGAACTGGTTTCGCCAAGGCTCATGCTGATCGGTCCAGAGCAAGCAATCACGCAGTGTGGCGACCGGAGTTATGTGCCCATGACCGGGATACCAATCCCCGCCGTCAGCCTTGAGTCCCGGCGATCCCGCTCGACGAACAGTTAGGTGCAAGACGCTAGGGAACAGGAAAACGTCCAGATCACACTCGCCGTGCTTAATTCCATCGACAACATAATCACAGATCGTGGCCCAAGCAGCCCCGGCGTTGGTGCGACGACGCTTGCGAGCATGATGGTATTGCTCGATCCACGCGTCCTTGCGCATCGCCATCGTGATCGGGAAATGGTGAGTCGCCTCCCATATTGCCTGCACGTGTTCTTGATGATATAAAGCCAAGCGCCCCTGTAGCTCGACAAACCAAGGGCGATCAGGGAACGCCAGCCCGGGCATGGGTGTCAGGAGGACATCCCAGGGTGCCGAATCGATCATGATTTCGATAGCATGTTGGGTCAACAACTTTGGTTGCCACTGCTTGTCCTTGGGAGCCGGCGATTTGATCGGGAAGATCCAGCCTGGCGGGCGGGACCACAAGCGAGGGACGCTTTTCTGGCGCACTTCGAGAACCCGAGGCGTCAGATCCCAGACCTGATCATCACTCCAAGGTTTCCGTGTAGCCATGTGAGCGGGAGTCGGCCTCCCCTGCATAACGACATACAGATCCATGTACGGACGGCTCGGATCGTAGCTGTAATCGTCTTCCTTGATCGACGATCGAGCTGCAGGAATGAAGACGCCCGTAAAATTAGGTGGCGGGGCGATCACTGCCCCAGTGGTCGTCGGAGGAATGTCAGGATCAGCTTGAGCCGGGGGTTCCTCCTCGAAATCATCGTCATCGCCGTCATCGGACTCCAGTAAAGTGACAGCCTGAGCCAGCGAATTCACCCCGGAATAACTCGGTGTTGACGCACGGCGATCAGCGCTGCGCGACCGAGCCATAACAGATAACGTCCTCTCGTCCAGATCGGTTGATTCGTCATCCGATTCGACCATAAGGCGTGATCGCTTGGCGAGACTCATCTTCTGCTTCGACGAGTTGGTTCGCTTACGCTTCCCAGAGCTCGAGGCCGAAGGCGCTGGTCGCGGAGATGCTGGTGGACGAGATTGAGATGACGCGGGAGCTTGTGAAGTGCTGATCACGGGCTGATCAGCACTACGAACAGGCAAGGAAGCGACGGAGGACGCGGGCGAAGGCGTGGCAAACGCAGGAGATTGCGGCGGTGTGCCAGATGGAGTGAATGAGCTGATCAGGCCGGGAAGTCGTTGCAAGGCCGTCCGGACTGACCCTGAACCAGCGTCTGTCTTGGTCCATCTGTCCATGGTTTGTACCGCGAGACTCTTCAGGTCAGCGTTAAGCTGAAGCCAGGCACGATCATCAAGCTCGAGGGTCTCAAGTTTGACCCGAGCGAGATTAAGCTCATGCCGGCAATTTTCAGCTACTTTCCGGCTCTCATCCAGCTTCTTCTGTACATCAGCGCGACCAATACGAGAATCAGCCAGCTGTTTGACCAAGAGCTGGACCTGCTGATCCGCATAACGAGCTTCAATCTCCCGACGCTCTACATCCTCGGCAGTACGGATTCTGTCGTGCAGAAGCTGATCACGGTCGAGACGGTGATCATCGATGCGCTGCAGATGATCTACCATCTCGACCATCGAATCCTTCATGGACTCGATACGTTCATCTGGAAGTTAACATGGAGAGTCAAATACGGATCATAAGAGGAGTGAATGAGATGAACGTACCCTGATTACGGATGGTGATAGCCATCGTGTCGATCAGCGACTGCAAGGTGGCGACGGTGTCCGAAGGCTTGGAGAGTCGAAGAGCAGCGAGGTCAGCTGACAACTGATCACGCTCCATCGTCACACCCTGGAAGAGATCAGTCAGGTCCCGCAATTCTTGGTCAAGCCGATCATGATCCTTGCCAAGCCGATCATGATCTAGCCGGAGAACCGACAGTTGGGTGGCCAGATCAGCGGAATCACGTGCCGAGGTATCAGCCGCGATCCGACGATCGGATAACTCAGCCGTAAGTGCCCGGTTGGTATCGTACAGAGAAACCAACTCGGGAATTGCACTTCGGAGTTCCGATCGCAGCCGACAAGCCTCCACGGGCCCCAACGTGAATGAGCCCGATCCATCTATCAACCGAGCGAGCTGCTCCAAGGAACGGAGAAGGCGATCTGACGAGGGTCGAGCAGGAAGACTCCAAGACGGTCGATATGAAGCGAGAGCAGTCGTCGGTCAGATGAGGCTGGTCGTGATCGGCGTAGAGGTCGTGATCGGGGCGATCGCAGGGGTAGCCGAACTGGAAACGGAGGGCGAAGAAGTGATCGGGAGGGCAGCCGAAGAAGACGAAGAAGACGAAGAAGGAAGAGGAGATCGGCTTGCGTCGGCCATGGTGGTCACCAGAGAGGAAGTTCAAAAGTGAGTGAGTCGAACTGCAGTCGTTGTGCGGCTACAGTTAGTCTCAGGGGCGGCTGTGGTGAAGCGATCGAAATATTGGGATTGAAGTGGACCACACATGGCCGATGATTGGTGATGATAGAACACCCATCAACATATGACGGTTGATGGGTGGGAAAAGGTCGATCGCGAGTAAGAAGAAAAGGTGGTGGCCAACGGATATTTACGATGTGTAAGAGTTAGCCAAGTGTGGTCGTTAAGCCCGGTCCCAGGCACTGGCGGAATGATGAAGATCACGATCACGATCGTTGTCACAGTCACTAAGTGGAGTTCTCGTGGATATAATAAAATAGTGGTGATGGTTGACATGGCATACCAAGAGCAGGTGACCAGCCGATCTTCGAACGGTATATCGGTGGAAGCCGGCTATGACACAAGGTTGCAGCCTGATCAGCTTGTCACGCCCGGAGGAAGAAGATCAAATGATGAATGAAGATCGGGCAGGTGGATTAACAGGTTATACGAGTGATGTGAACCTTTGATTAGTCCGAAGATGATGTGGCAAGGCCTGATCAGCCGAGATCAGTGCGGTATGGTTATCCTGACGATGCATTAAGATCGAAAGTATGGTTTGGAAGATGAATGGAGTCGTAATGATGATGACCCTGGACGTTCCCGAGGTGATCAAGGGCTGATCAGGCCTGATCACCTGGTCGATCACTATGGCGATCATGATCAGGGCCGATCAGCCTTTGATCAGCGTTGATAAGCAAGGGCAAGTGAGTTCTCGGTTTGGGCGAACTATATATGAAGTGAACAAGTGCTGAAGAGCCGGTCTCAAGTGGTTTCAAGGTCGTCTGTTGAAGATCAGGATGGGTTGAAGATCCTCTGAAGAGTCGGGTCATGATCGGGGCAGAATCGGTACAGGTCAGCTTGAAGGTGCAGCCAGGATGGGCAAGAGAGTGTTACGCAACCGTGCGACGAAGTAAATAGGTTCGAAGTAAAGGTCAGGCATGAGTTGAGGTATGGTACACAGGTATAGGACTTTGCATATATAATAACAGGTTTAGATTTTCCCCCTAAAGCAAAGAGTCGCTCCGCCACGTGTGCGGTCATTGGGAGCACAGGGTTGATTAGTCCCCTCTTGCTCATCTATTTCCCGGTTAAGACGCGCTAAGACGCATTTTGGCTTACCGGAAGACCCCCGACGGGTTTGTTTTAGGTGATCTTACCTCACCCGCAACGCGCACGTGTTTGGAACACGTTAATAATATTGGTAAAGGTTTTGTGGAGATAACGTTTGTGGATTACTGTGGAAGATCGTGGATTGATCGCATTTTCTTGGTTTCGTTATATCTCTCTCTCATTGGCTGGCCTGATCAGACGAACTTTCCTGATCAGTGCCTAGATACTGAATAAGTGTCGACCCCAACCCGTTCTCCGGTGAAGATTTCCACCCGAGGACAACCCCCGTCTCGAGAAGGTCAAACCCTCCGACCTGATCAAGATCATCCTTTTCGTCACCGAGTCCACCTAAGTGAGTGTAATCAGCCCCGATCGACGGGTACACAAGGTGAGATGAAGTTAAACATAGATCCTGACGAGCATGAAGACCGGCCAGATGACCGGGAGGATCAGATCAGTCACCACAATGGTGATTCATCTGATTCCGATGCTGATCAGGATCGACGGAGTACCCCCTCCGATAGTTGGTCGTCCGGGCCAGTGGGTATCCGGATTCCACCCACGACTTCGGTCATGGATTTGGAAATCGGCTCCACCACAATGGTGCGCGTGCCCGGATCACTTGGTGACTCAGGATATCACCGTGATTCCTTTGATGATGAAAAAGATGTGAAAATCAAAGTGGAGGAAACTTTTTCGGGTGTATTGGAGGAAGGCGTATCGCCTCCGATGCTGTCCATTTCTAAAGGAAGCGATGATCGACCTGGTTTGGTGGAGTGCCAGGTCGAGATTAAAGATGAAATAACTCCCCACATGGCCCCGATCGGGGCCGATCTGGGTTATAGTAAAGTTGACTATAACCCAGGAAAGGATCGAGGTGCTAACCTTGATCCTATGCATAAGAAGAAAACGGAAAAAGACAGAAAAAACATGGGGGCGGATCATTGCGATCCACCTAAAAAATATGTGAAACCTAAACCGAAGATCTTCGAGGAAGACGAAGAGAAGACCGAAACAGCCGAGAAGACCACTGTCCAAGATGTGGAACGACTGTTCTATCTTCGAGAGTTTCACAAGTTCCTGGTTACCAACCCAGTGATGAAGATCATCAAGCCTAAGATCATCGGGAAGCTGGAAGGTCGAGCGACCCGACCGGTGATCACAGGCAGTCAACTTGATCTGATCAGGAACCTCCTGGCGCAGATCGACGAGGTTGGCTTCACTACTGGTGCCTTCGATGCGAATATGCTATTCGATCTGGATCAAGAGACGATCAGAGAATCTATGATCACCCTGTATGATCATCTTGCTTCGTTACTAGGGGCGAACCCAGTGGTTCAGTCGCCGATCGCGGATCCTTCGCACCGATCACAGTTGGTGGAGTATCCTATGGATATCGAGTCGATATACCAATCGTCATCACAATCTGGAGCGGCATCCACCGACTCCTCGGTTGGGATCACACGTATGACGTTGGGCCCGAAAGGGATCCAGCAAATCGACCCCAAGACCGAGTCGCAGAACAGGAGGAGAAAGCCTGAACCTGGTAGAGTCGGATCGGACGATAGTTTCGAAGACGCTCAGGAAGTGCCACAGGCCAATCCGACCTCCAATACCGGTCCAACCAACATGCCGGAAGTCCCAGAGCAATTAAAAGCCATGTTCGCGACAATGATGAACCGATTTGCGGGTGATCAGTATGGATTGCCTCAGTGCACACCTGGGCAAGGACAACCATGGCGATCGGCACCGAATATGAATCAGTCCGCTGAGAAATCGGTCAAGAGACCCGTGGATGTGGAGATGGAATCAGTCCGATCAGCCGGAATCGTTCGTTCGATATGCCAGGGCGATCACCAGGACCGGTTCCACCGATCACTCCCGAGAAGTGATGTGGACATGGAGTCAGAGGGCGAGATCAGCCAACATTTCGATCCAGATGATCTGGACATCGAGATGCCTCGTAGAGCGAATATGGCCTCCGCGCAAGCATTTGATCTTGAGAATAAAACTTTGAAGTCGGGTGAACTAGTCGTGCCCTACCTATAGTTTAAACAATTGGATCTAAAATCTCAGAAAAAAGCGAATAAGGACCTTTTTTGGCTAGTCACAGCTCTAAAGGCTGCCTAAATCTATACTGGTACGATTTTATTACCCGAGTTATCATATTTGAAAAAGTGTTCAAAACTATAATGGTTAATTTTTCTTGACCTGTATCAATCTTTCTTACGATATCTCTACTTCAGCAAGAGCGTGTTCAGAACCATTCATATCAGCGGGATATCAGGAAGCTCCGGCCCTCTGTGAGTTTTGACATCATTCTTTACGGTACGCTGTACGTTATTTTATGGTACACGGGGCCAACTGTGGCCAGACTAATTAGGAAGTTTTGAGAACCCACTAATTTTTCTTCACCTAAATTAGTCTGTGCCAGACTAATTCCGAACACAGACTATTTTTGCACACAGACTCTAATTACGGTGGGAGGAGTAATAGTTAAGTACTAAATAGACTGCGATTAAACAACAAGTTACTTTAGCACTAAAATTTGGAAATGCATTACCCTTGCGTCTTTTATCTTCAGTCTGCCACTGTATCGCTGGACGAATCAACAAGCTTTCGCTGATGCAGAAAAATCTTAGCCTCCAGGCACTCTATGAGAGGAATAAAGATGCACAAGGTGTTTTCTAACGACAGGGTAGACTAGAACTCAAAATAAAGAAAGAACAAGGCCGAAGTCTAGACGAGAATTGGATGTTTCCTCATAGCGTAGATTAATGTAGCGATTCCTGCAACGATAAAAGTTACGAATCTGATGATGAGGGAGCAAAAGTTGACAATGGTAGCCCTTGGTATCAGTCAAAGGATACATCACAGCTATTGAGGCAATTACTGTTGTTTCATCTCCGGAGTCGGCAAGAGTGATGGGACAAAAATTGCGAGAAGACTTGTACAGAAGGAGTGAAACCGGGGCAAGCTTGACTAAGGTCCAGTTCACCCTCTGTTAATAGCTCATACGTAGGTTACAGAGGTCTGCTCTATTATTGTGTCAGTGTCTAAGAAAGAGAGGTTTCAATACTCGGGCAATGGAAGCCAGCATTATGATGACAGATACAAAAACTATACATCGATAGAAGTCCTTATAACCGAGGTTTCAAAGTGGCAGTTCTATAATTTCCCAATGATGCTTTTGGAATTGTGTGGCGCCAGTTTGCGTAATCGGTCCGTTTTGAAGATCCCATTCGTTACTCTGAGCCTGTGCTTGGCCTTCCTAAGCCATAATGAGCTTAACGTCACTAATGAAGAGGTATGATTACACCAGCAGTAGCGTTGCGCCCCGAGCCACTAAAAAGATACAATGGATGGCCAAAACAAGCTGACTCGAAGTGAAAATCGTTCTTTTGATCGCCATCATGCTAGTCCATTTTGGGATTATCACTACTCTGGTCATAGCTGCTGATATCGTAGTTTGGCTTTCCGACATACATGTACATGAGGAATGCAATAATCGCAGTCACCACTGTGGCAACAATGACCGAATTCTGTCTGATACACGCCACCAGTGCAGCAGCTCTCCCAGTCCTCGACGGCGAATTCTCTACAACCTTGTTGCCCCCCAGTTTTGCATAAAGCTTCCTCTCTAGAGCTTTTTGGTCGCGCTTTTTCTTCTTCAACTGCACCAGCAATTCACGCACTTTACCATTCTTCGGTTCAATTTCCAACGCCTTGCGCAGAAACATGTTTGCTTCCTCAAACTCGTTCTGGTCCAGAGCAATCTGACCGATGCGGTACATGGCTTTCACATTCTTTCCATCAAGCTGCAGCACCTCGAGACTCGACTGCCGCGCTTCCTTGTACTGCTTTAATTTATGCTGCACATTGCCCACATTATTCCCAAGAGCGATCAGTAAATCTTTGCACTGTGCTGTTTCATCCTCTGAATGTTCCCACGTTTCGAGCAACTTGAGTGCTCGTTTGTACAGCTTTGCAGCTTGTTCATAATTTTTTTCTTTAAAATAGCGATTCCCGCTCTCTTTCTTCTGCGTTGCTTCCACAATAAGTTCTTGAGAATTCATTTCGGCTGTAATCTTTTTACCAACGCGACAGAGCTCGACCACAAGCTTCATCGCAGCTCCAGGGGCCACATGAGGCTCCAGACCCACGTCTCCATAAGCAAACCGAGCATCGCAACGCACTTCAGATACTTCTCCAACATGCAGCATTTTGGCTACTAGTTCGAGAGCTATAACACATGGAAAACATGTAAAGTTAGATTAAATATTTTTTATTTTTTTACAACCGAGAGTGTAAACATTCAAGTAGCTTTGAGTCGTACCAGGCATCACCTCGCCATCACCAATCCGAAATTTCCGAGCTTCGTCAGTTACTACTTTTTGTCCTGATTGAAGAACCCAGGCTGAGTACCTAACACCGACTTCTTCTCCGAATTCTGCGATAAAATACGACACGAATCAATTTTTCATGACTCTTGCATTCGTCTAGAACGGCTAGAAGAGATAAATACCTGCTTGAATACCGTCTGGGTTGGTAGTGATCAATTTATGGAAGATACCGCCGCTACCCAGGACATCGACGAACCCCTCCCGCTCTGACTCGCTGATTGTAACCATACTTATAGCGTCTCAATGTTCTACTTGTACCTAATTGGCTAAAAGGTAAACACCTTTTAATTAATTAGGAACGAGTGTGCATGTTTGTAATTTTTGATAGGGAGATGTTATTCGCACCCGATATTCGCACCCACCCTGAACCATAAATCAGGTACAATGTACCGTAACAATGAAGCAGTAGTCTTCATCAGCGTCGTCGAGGTCGGAAGACAGCAGTGATGAATCAGAAGTAGTGAGCAGCGAGGAGGACAAGTCTGAATCGGACGACGATTCGGATGATTCGTGGCTGAGAATGCCTTCGTCTTCAGAGGATGATGACAGCATGGCAAAGAGTCGTGCTGTTGGCTGAAGCAAACACCTGTAGTAACAAAAACCAAAGAGTATTCAACCGTCAGCAGCAAAATCACTTCGTCATCAACTTTGAAAGAGCCAATATACATGTACACTCTGTTAAAGTTGCCGTATGGAGCAGGCGACAACTTTGAGATACATATAGCCTAGTTCTTATGATAAATGACAACGCCAAGTGAATAGTTCGTAGCGTCTGTATAGCTGATTCGTCGTGTGGTTGGTGGCACCGAGAGTGCAGTTGCCTACAGCGAAAATTTTGACTTGGTCTCAGGCTTTTAATTTAACGAGGTACATGTATAATCAATCGGCGAAAATGAAATTCATCACCCCCAACATGTAGACTTATACCGGCCACTCATTCTCTTAACCGAAGAAACAACATACCAACAACTTGGCGCGAGCACGCCCATCCAAGACATGAGTTAATGAGAATCGACGGAATGCAAAATACGGTAACCTAGCGAAGATTGGTTGAGTGCCAGTCACTTCGACGTAAAGTAGTCGCGATTCTTGACATGTCTCATCGAACGGCGTCGCGCATATCATGTTCCATCCAGTTCACAACCATAGAAATTGATATGGATTCATGAAAGTTGGTACTTTGGTACGGTAGATCTGCTCTTGTTGTCACTAGACGAGCTGTCAGTTGAAGTTGCCATTGAGCAGCATAATATCATTGAGATTGCCAGAGTCGATCCATCTGACACACATGTACACCCCGGTACGTTGTACCTTATGTATGGTACAGGATGTGCGAACGGGTGTAAAATCTCCCGAGTGGATAACTGCTACCGATTGCAATTGGACGAAAAAGTGAATGCTCGAGAAATGTTCTCCAATCGCCTGACTCTACGCAGATCTCTAAGTCAAGCCTCTTAAAAGTAGGTAGAACTACCTATCTATGTACTGTATTTGTCATACTGGCTATAAGGGCCAATTACTCAGTACCCGATTCACCTAATTATTGCGAATCGATATTCAAAAAAAAAATGCGCTGCCACGTCGTTGTGGTGGTGGCTCTCGCGCTTATTATGTCATCCTTTACACTTGCCAAGTCCAAGATACCACCCATCAGTAGTAGGCCAACGTTCCGTGGATACATAAATTCCAGCGAAGAGAGAGCGAGCAGTATTATGACACATACGCTCGAGGAGTTACTTCTGAAAGGAAAACCTCCAAACCAGGCATTCAAGCTGCAGGGCTTACATATGGCAGGAGATGATGTTCTCACTAGTCCGGTGCTTGCTACTTGGATGAAGTACTTGGAGTACTATAATAACAAGAATTCGAGAAACCAAGCGTCTCTGTTTGCAACGTTACTCACGTACTATGGCGATGTTGGTGTGGCACGCATAATTGTAGCGGGAAGAAAGAAGGATGTACGTACGAAAAAAATTGCCGGGGTGCTTCACAAGGAATTGATAAGACACTGGTTGAATTCTGAAAAGATGTGGAACCAAGGCAAAATTATTAGCAATGGAAAGCACCCAGACAAAGTTTTTGAGCTATTGGAGCTTGACCAGGCGGGTGAGTTTCTGCTTGATAATCCACTCTTGACAATGTGGATCATGTACGTCGATGCTTTTAACACCTACAAACGCAAACATTTCTTTCTGTGCGAATCGTTGATTGGGCATTTTGGGGAAGAAAAGCTGGTGAAAATGCTTTATGGGGAAGAATCCGAATCAAGTCCAAATACTAGACTTGTTGCAAACGTAGTGCGAACGAATTTGTTCCAATACTGGATGCTCGAAGAAAAACATCCAAACGACATTTTTCTGCTGATGGAGTTAGATAAAGTAGGTCCACTAACGCTTGCTGAAAATCCTCGGTTTCTTGGCTGGATGAACTATGTGGACGAGTGGCGGGCTAAATACCCTGCGAAAAGGTTGAATATTATAGAGATACTGGCACAAACCTACGCGGATCCAGTGCTTGTAAACATTATATACACCACAAGCCGCAAGCCAAGGACAAAAGTCATCGCTGAGAAATTGAAGTTCTTACTCTTTCAGCGCTGGATGATGCAATATGAAACCGAAGCCGTCAAAACAACCTATGAACGTTTGAAGCTTCATTTAGCAGGAAATACGCTGTTTCAAAATCCAGCTTTCATCGTGTGGATAGAGTTCGTCTTTTATCGCGCCTCCGTGCTCCGTCGACTAACCAACACTGAGTTGATTGCCTCTCTGAAGAAAGTGCTTAAAAACGGATCAGACCGACCTGAACGATCCAAGTCGAGTTGGGTCAAATCTAGGCTGGTAGATGCATTCATAACTGCAAAAAGTGTTCCAGGAACAGAAGAAAAGGCTGCACATGTTCTGTCTGATTTCATGGAACAATTGCTTCAGGCTCAAACACGCCCAACTAAAGTCTTTCGAATTGTGCGTGCAAACGAAGGCGCAGAGAGAGAAGCGCTGTATAAAGCCTACGCTACGGCCTTCCGCAATAAATATGGAAATAAACGGAAACGGGCTAGAACATCATAGATAACCAGAAGTACACTGTACCGGTACAGTGAGTAACTCGAATGATTGGATACCCGTCAAAGCCGATTGCCTGATAATCGCGCAGGAATCAGTCAACTATACTACTGTACCGAAAATACATTTTCGCTCGCGCTCAGCAAAAAAGGACTTACCAAAAGGTGATGCCGTAGCTGAGAAGGCTCTTGCTGCTTACTCGGACGGTAATTTTCTGGTCAGTGGCGGTCGCGATACACTCGTTCGTGTATGGGATGTGGAAAAGGGTGAGCTGTTTGATTGGAGATTTTCTCGGGACATCGTGACGCTGTTTCAGCGCTGGCATTCGTCGCATTCGCAGTTCTCAGGTTCGTTTGGCCGTAGTGACGATCAGATCCGACTATGGCAGGCAGACGTTCAGGGAAAAATAAACCTCCGTGGTCTCAATCCCACTGGAAGGTTTCGTGAATGCATTGTGCTTCGACTCAAGGGGTCGATCTTTGCTAGCTGGTCTTGGTCAGACCCACCGCCTTGGTCGATGGGAAAAGCTGAAGGTTAAGAATGGTATTGATATTATCGCTTTGCCCACCATTGGTAGCGTGCGGGTGGAGGGCAGTGATGTAATAGCAGAATCTGATTGCGACAAATCATAGAGAGCGATCACGCTAACGATGGGAGATGTTCACTCCAGGATATCACCCCCCCCCCTGTACCATAAATCCGGTACAATGAACTATAATTAATTTATGTGGTGCACAAAGCAGAACAGCTATACTTAGCAGCTCCACAAGAAACGATCCAAAGTCCATGCAGATACTTCCGAGTGTCCAAGGCTCCGGTCCATAGTAGGACAAAACGTATTCGCATTGAAGATGTTACGTATCTTATTTTTAGGGTTGCCTGTGTTTGAATTTCAGCGCAAGGGAGGAAGCGCTCTGACCAAAAATGCTACTGCGCTGAATGATCGCGGTCTTCGGCTTCATTTGTTGCCCCGGATGGATTTCGTCCAGCTTCGAGTGAGTCAATAGTGACACGGGAACTTGGGTTACTAGTTACGCGCATAGTCGTACAAGCTGAAAAATATCGGAGCCTTCGTCACATTGCGTGTACAAATTCCCATACTTTGAAGACCGTTGCGATCAAGGACGTGTCAAACGGTAAGTGCTGACACTCAAGGCAGTACCCAAGCATTCCCATTCTTAGCCTTCGACGTCAAATTTTATCGTGTCCTGAATAGCTTAAGATTACGGTAATCCGCAGCATGACGATCATCTCAGTTTGCATATTGTGTTATCTACGAAACCATTTGCGTGCTGATCAGGTCGTCACTACAAGTCCTACTTGAAATATGATAACTTACACTACTTCTGCTCAGTAACAGAGCGCTTGCTCCCTTGCGTTGAACTTATACACAGGTAATCCAAAGATAAGTTCTCATCTTAGACTCCTACGTGATTTGTCGTTACTTATGGACCACTCGAAAGTTTATCTGCGAGGCGTTTGGACGAACAATTTCATAATGGGTGGTCTAATCAGTTCTTATTTCCCAAAGTGATTTAGATTGCATTGGTCCAGGGGTGTTCCTATGGTTTTGTAACGCTCTGGACTGGACCATAGTCATTCTGCAATAGCGTTATAGTTGGGTTGACGATCAAGGACGCGGTGTAAAACATTTGATTAGGGATTTCTCATACTGATAGGCCAAAATGACATCTCGCCATTCGTTAACGAATGGCGAGATGTCATTTTGGCCTATCAGTATGAGAAATCCCTGAGTCATTTTTTGATTGGTAAATATGATCGGAGGCACTAAAGTGGAAGTTTGTTACCGCACTGTACACGTTGTCCAGACTAAAAATGCATCTACCAATTGGGAAACTCCATTCAACAACCTTTTACACCGCTCGCTCATTCAACCACATTGCCAAGGTTTCGCGGTCGCGACAGAACGCCGCACTCTTTAACCGCGCTCCTTCTAATGCCACCGTGAGACGACGCTTGTATCCTGCCGTGTCCTTGTCCACCACAAAAGCCTCGACTTCGACAGCCATGGCTTCACTCTGAAAACGAGAGACGACTCCACACAGAATTAATCCCATCGTCATTGCCGCGTATTTCTTGCCCAATAAATCCCACTTGTCTTGCACAAACTGCCACGCAATTTGAGCTCCAAGCTTGTCGTTCGCCACACTCATAAACGGATAATGGATGTCTTGGGCTCGCACATTCTCAACGGCCCATTCTAAAACCTGAAGCTTTGCTGCAGCCCCAGCAACTGATCCCATTGCGTCAAGACAGTCGTTGCGTTCCTCGGCAAAGTCGCTCTTATTGTGCAAATCTTGCAGTAATTTCGCGCTGGACGCGTCTCCATACGTTACCTCAATGGTGAATACAGAGCCCCGGAGATCGCCTGACAGGGCAGTGTGGTCCCCACCAATATAAGCGTTAAAGCGCTTCCTCGCTTCTTTAATCACCTTTTCGTCACCGGCAAGACCCAAGCGATGAATGACTGTCTTGCGAAATTCACCTTCGTCAGCATCAGCTTGCTTCGATAGATCCGTATCCCACCCCAACCGGGTCATCACGTGGGCAAACAAAGTACGAATATACTGCTGAAACTTTGGGTAAAACGCTTCTTCACGAAACATGTTCGAGTAGTACGCCATGTTGCGCGAAATCTCTTTCCAACACAAGCTAGCCGATTCGTCGACATAGGCGCTAGTGAATTCCAAAGCAACGGACAAGCTCAGCAAACCAGATCGAGCAAACGCAAACACAGAGTTTAGCAAGCTCACACGATCAGAAACACCCACAAGTTGTTCCTTTACAGGAATCTGAAGACGCTTCCACAATGCCGGCGAATAATTCACGAGGTAAAACCCCGTCTGGTTCGGGTTTAATTGAATCCAGCCCTTGAGGCCTGCTGGTACTTGTATTTGCTCGTTGATTGCATCACTAGCCGCTAGTGGTGTTGTTACTGTGTTTGAGTCCTCTGAGGACGAACTTTTGGCATTCCAAATTCCTAAACGCTTGACAGCATTCGGATCATCAGATGTAGTAAGTGTCAAAGGTATATCCCAGACAGTATTGTCGGTGCTGTTTAAGCTACTATCCGCAAAGAAACGCTCCTGCACAAGTGTACATTTCCCTCCATCGTCTTGCTTTACCGTCACCAATGGGAACCCAACCTGCTTGGTCCACGTATCAGCCATACTTTTCAACGTTTGGCCTGATTCCTGCTCCAGCTCTTCCCACAAGTTTTCGGTCACAGTATTCTTGTAGCTATACTTTACAAGGTACTTGTGCACACCACGATAAAACACATCTGGGCCGAGATACTCCGATAACATCCGCACGATACTTGACCCCTTGTTGTATGAAATCGCATCGAAGATCTCATCAGCTTCGTCCGGGTGGTTTACCACCACTTCGATTGGATGCGAAGACACCATGGCATCTTTCTCAAACGCTGAAGCGAGCATAATATCTTGCACAAATGTTTCCCACAATTTCCACTCTGGAAAGATATGATGGGCCGCATCAAACTCCATATATTGGGCAAACCCTTCATTAAGCCACAAGCCCGTCCACCAGTCCATCGTCACGAGATTGCCAAACCACTGGTGCGACAGCTCGTGACAAATCGCACGAGCAGCATCAGCTTTGATTTCATGGCTACTGAGGTTCGGATCCACTAGCAAAAACGTCTCAGTGTACGTCACGAGTCCCCAGTTTTCCATTGCCCCCATAAAGTCTGGAATCGCAACCATATCCAATTTTTTCAATGGGTACGGTATGCTAAAGCTCTCAGTAAAGAACGACAAGGCTTTGATTGCCACATCAAGTGCAAAGCGTCCACGGGCACTTTGTCCTGGTGCTGTATACACATTGATCACTACGCCCTCCTTCGTAAGATCAGAAATCATATCAAATTCACCCACAACCATCGCCACCAAATATGTTGACATGACGGGGGATCGAGCAAATTTCCACACTTTCTCCATCTTATCGCGAGATTGGGAGCGCGAGTTCGAGCGAATATGGGCATTTTTCTTAGGCCTGACGAGAGTTTCTACGACGTGAGCGTTCGAGAGAGCGACCAGATCTGTCTCGGTGACCATCGATATCTCAAATGTAGCTTTTAGTGCCGGTTCGTCCCAACATACAAACGCTCGACGCGCATCACATGCTTGAAACTGCGTGACTGCAAGCACACGCTTTTCTCCCTCATTCTCGTACTCTGTGCGGTAGAATCCTCTCAGTTGATCGTTTAAAAATCCATGGAACTCGAGTCGAAGTGTCACGTGAGAACCTGGAGTCAACGCTTGGAAAAAGTAAAAGGACACTGAATCATGTTTTTTCTGGTAGTGAATTTCCTGGGCGTTTTGAGTCTTCCATGAGGACGTCGCGTCCTCCAACGACACATTGAAGAGTAAAGCTCGACAGCATGGCAGGTGATGACGGATGTACCTTCGTTTAGCGTAGTGTAATACGCTATGATCCTTCAAACGGAAGTTAAGGCAGGTGATGAGTTATAATCCACGCAATACTAAGCACCCGGACGTCGGATAAAGATAAACAAGGAGGAATCAGAAGCTGTAGATGAAGCGGAAGATATGAAGATGAAGTGAAAACTTACATTTATAGGAGTCACGCATGTTGGCAAACGCTGAAACACTTCGGGCTCGGTCGACATTTTCAAGAAAATGCGCACCGAGAAAGATCGGAAATGTGGGGAATTATAAAAACAATTAATTGTTGTTGATCGTTGTCTATATTTAAAATTAATATTGACACGTTAGTGTTTTACACATAAATTTGGATTGCCCCTTTTACTTACCACAGCAATTTTTGACAGGGTTTTGTCGTACCGTGGAAACATGGGGTTAGCCAACCAAAATCTGCACAGCATCCAGTCCTGTGCGGGGTAGGTTTATCTTTATTGTACTTGAAGTAAAGAGGAGTACTCAGGAAACATCACTTTGCTTAACGTGCTGACCAACATTTTTTTACTTTTCTGGCAAGTACGTGGCCACTTCCACTTTACGTCTCCAACCACGACAGTTGTTACGAGAGAGTACCTCAATTACTCAAGCGGGTGGACGCTGGGACGTGCGGCTGCTTCTGGCATGAAATATCTGGTGCGGCATTTGGCGTTGAAGTCTCCCACAACGCCTCAGGACGCTAGCAACTTGCTGATCATGGATTTCGCGGCCTGCAACAGCCGAGCCACGTCAGAACCGCTGCTTGGTCGTTGGCAATGGCGGCATGTACCATATTAGTACCAACGCTTTCAAAAAACTCCGGGAAATGATGAATCGGATAGTTCAGAATCTCAAAGTGTCCACCACGCGCAGCGTTAACAAAAGCAGTGGACGAACACTCTACTTCGCGGGCCTTGCATAGCCAGCGCACAATATGTAAGTGGCCCTCCGTGGCCGCGTAGTTTACAGCACATGGTGTGCATCCTTCCGAGCGATTCTCGTGCAACCACTGCAGTACATGTAAATGTCAATTTGCGCTGCATAATCCATGGTGCGAGTTGTGGTCCCTTCTGAGCGGCGATGATTCAACCATTGAACAATCGGGAGGTGGACGCTGCTAGCGGCGTAGTACATGACCTTGGTGGTGCAGCCCTCGCTTCGATTTTATAGTAACCACTGTACTGTTTTTTAAGATGGCCGTTCTTGGCCGCGTCATCCATGGTGCGCTTCGAACAGCCCTTCAACTGTTTCGTGTTGTGCAACCACATGAGAATGTCGAGGTACGCTTCCTGTCAAGTCGCTAACGTGCGAAGAATTTGCAGGATGTTGGACAGACGTTGCTTCCGAGAACGGCCAGGTGGGCATTCTGAAGTGGTTTCATGATCACACCACCCGCTGCCCATGAGCGTTGACGGACACCTGGCTACCCTGTACCTGCGCGGCTATTGAAAAGGCAGCTCGTAACGGAAACAATGAGGTGCTTATCTATCTTCATAAGAACAACCTGGTGAATATTACTTTGCCATCCGATGCTATGAACGCGCTAATGGCTGCAATCAAAGGTGGCCACCGAGATTGCGTTGAATGCTTGGTGAAGCGTTTGTGCAGGCTATATGAGCAATGCTCATTCACATCGACCATAGCTATGAATGGTGCAAGTTCCAAAGGTCATGTGGATATTTTACAATTCCTGCGATTTTTATTTGTAATTATTAATTAAAATGATGGATGATGGAAAAAAGAGTAATTACGAAACAAAAAATAATTGGCTATGAGATTTTGATGTTAAATTAAACACGATCAGTAACCACGATCAAGTAACCACCCAGGAGGGTGAATTGAGGGGGTCGTACCGAACGCGGTGCGGCTCAAAAATCATTTATTAATATTATAACTCAAGTTGAAATGAATACCTGCTACCACACTATACATACTTCTAGTTATGTCGCTTTTCGGATGTCAGGTCTTCTAGTAATTACAATATTTTACAATAAAGATAAACCTACCCCTACTGGGTGCACAGGATTGGTTGCTGTGCAGATTTTGGTTTGGTGTGCTCTAGGCTAGCCCGGAAACATGCATGTAATAAATAAGGGGTATAAAAAATGGGTGCCTTTATACACTGCGGCTCATAATTCGTGAAACAAAAGTAAAATTGAGATTTCTCGGCCGCTACTAGGCCGATTTAGCTACTGTTTAGATATGTTGTACAGAAAGTAGAGAGAAAGACGAGGTATGTGTAATTAATCGCGATTTCGAGACCGTTCGACGCGCTTACATACAAGGGCCTGTTTGGGCTCCGGCTCATAAATGATGAAACAAAAACCATACATTTTTTAAGTCAAATAATGAATGTATTATTTTTTAGAGTGATGGTCACTATTTATTGACTGAATTTTAGTATTCAATTCGCCGTGGTCTCTTGACCCCCGAAGAACGCGGGCGCATTCGCGGCCTATGTGAGGCCGGCCTTGTCTAGTTCGCTGTGAGTCTGAAAAGAGTCGCGCACAGACAGGTTCTTTACATTTTTGTCTTCTTGGAGAACTTTAAAGAACCAGTATTGAAACATCTATTTATTCGTCTAAGTATTCTGGCTCGCTTCTAATTTATCTTTACGCCCGAAACCAGTCGCGCACAGAGACCTGCTTTATGCCCTGTCTTCTTGAAATAATTCTCATTATTCGTTTCTTAGGTATTCCGGCTTTACATCTACCGGCACATTGTGCTTTGCATAGGCCGGCTTCAGTAAGGCCGGCCTCACATAGGCCGCGAATGCGCCCGCGTTCTTCGGGGGTCAAGAGACCACAGCGAATCATATACTAAAATTCAGTCAATAAATAGTGACCATCACTCTAAAAAATAATACATTCATTATTTGACTTAAAAATTGTATGGTTTTTGTTTCATCATTTATGAGCCGGAGCCCAAACAGGCCCTTGTATGTAAGCGCGTCGAACGGTCTCGAAATCGCGATTAATTACACATACCTCGTCTTTCTCTCTACTTTCTGTACAACATATCTAAACAGTAGCTAAATCGGCCTAGTAGCGGCCGAGAAATCTCAATTTTACTTTTGTTTCACGAATTATGAGCCGCAGTGTACCTAGTGTACCATACATCAACTCATGCCTGATTTATACTTCGAACCTATTCACTTCGTCGCACGGTTGCATAGCACCACCTTGCCCATCCTAGCTGCACCTTCAAGCTGATCTGTACCACTTCTGCCCTGATCACGACCCGACTCCTATAAAGATCTTCAACCCATCCCGATCTTCGATAACGACTTTGAAACCACTTGAGATCTGCCCTTCTGACACTTGTCCACTTCGTATCCAGCCCGACTTAACCGAGAACTCCCCTTGCCTTCGCGTTCGAACGCCGGTTTGAGGCTGATCAGCCCCGATCACGATCGGCATAGCGATCAGCCGAGTGATCAGGCAGTGATCAGGGCGATCAGCCCTTGATCACCTCGGGAACTCTCTGGGTCACCATCGCGACGACTTTATTCATCTGCTCAGCCATGCTTCCGACCTTCATACCCTGTCGGGGCAACCATATAATACCGATCTTGGCTGATCGGGCCTGATCAGGCCTTGTCACGTCATCCTCGGACAAGCCCATCGGTCATCATCACTCACACAACCCGCCATTCCACATGCCCGACTTCATTCCACATCTGATCTTCATTTCTTGGGCATAATCGGCCGATCGGGCCGAAACTTCGTGTCATGATCAACTTCAACAACTACACCGTTCATAGATCGGCTAGATGGCTGTCCCTGACACGTCATGTCAACAGTTGCTCACCTCGTTTTACATCCACGGGAACTCCACTTAGTAATTGTGATAACGATCGTGATCGTGATCTCCATCGTTCCATCAGTGTCTGGGACTGGGCGTAATGACAGTACTTGGCTGATTTCTTCACATCGTGAATACCCGTTGGCCGCCACCTTTTCATCGTAACTGTGATCGGCCTTTCCCACCCATCAACCGTCATATGTTGATGGGTGTTCCATCGTCACCAATCAACGGCCATGTGTGGTCCACTTCGTTCTCAACATTTTCTGATCGCTTTACCACAGCCGCCCCTGAGACTAACTGCAGCCGCGCAACGACTGCAGTTCGACTCATTCACTTCCAAATTTCCTCTTTGGCGATCACCATGGCTGACTCGAGCCGATCTTCTCTTCCTCCTTCGTCATCTTCGGCTGCCCGTCCGATCACTGCCTCGCCTTCCGTTTCCAGTTCGACTGATCCCGCGACCGCCCCGATCGCGACTTCGGCGCCGATCACGACCAGCCTCATCCGTCCTACGACTACCATGACTCCGTATCGCCCGCCTTGGAATCCTCCCGCTCGACCTTCTTCAGATCGCCCCTCCGTTACTTGGAACAGCTCGCTCGTCTAGTGGATGGATCGGGTCCACTCACGTTGGGGTCCATGGAAGCTTGCCGACTACGGTCGGAACTCCGAAGTGCAATTCCCGAGTTGGTTTCTCTA
>MIQA02001114.1:4924-16517 GCA_001887855.2 Sclerospora graminicola | reverse complement strand
AGAGAGAGAGAGAGCGACTCAGAACGTTTGACGAAACGACTGCCGGACAGGCGCCACCCACTCTACGTCTTTAAAAGGACGTCTTGAAAACAGGTGGGGGTGAGATGTCAGCAAGAAGAAGAAGTGATTACAAAAAGGACAAGAGACGATAGAGGTTCACTCATCGTAATTGCTCTAAACTGATTAAGAACGTGACAAAGTCTTTGGAGCTAGAGCGCGAACTAGACATGTCTGTTTACGACTTGCTGTGGTGTTACCAAGTAAATTTCATTCTGTTTTTACGAGCTTTTTATTTACTGGAAAGCATGGAAACCTCTTGAGATCCTTGATCGCGTCCATTGCCGCCTTCCCTTTGAGAATCTCGTTGTTTGGTGCTAACTACTCATCTTGTAACAGACCTTCTGTGAAGTGACCAAACGTATCGAAAGGATTGTATTGATACGCACTCTCGGGGTTTAACGACCACATATAAGCACCCGCATATCCTTCTTTCAGCATTACTTGGACAGTAAAATCTGTCGTCCGCTTCGTAGTCTTTAACGGATGTGCGTCTTTACTATACAACCCGGCAAATTCGCCCATGACCATGGCAGAAGTCTTGTCCGCTTGAAGCAAATAGTCAAACATGGCGTCCATTGTCTTCTCGACATTATACCTTAACGTCTCCTCTTCGAGTTCAACAGAGGGTTACCGAAATGCGAAATCAGGGTACGCCGATGGCTACGCAAGTTGACTAAGCACCATCATTGAATCTGCCACACTTGCACCTAAATGTGCAAGTATGGCGGATTTAATGACACTAATCACTAATGCATAGAGATATAAACTACTAATGTTTTCTACGGAGGTATTGGTACTCATTTGGATGACTACAAGTTGTACGTTCAGCGCGTACGTATCCGTTAATCTCTTCCATAAAACTAAAATATAATTCCTTTTGCCTGCCTCCCTAGCAAGTTCTTTCTCTACCGTCATAGATGCATAGACATTTCTTGAACAAGAACGACTTCTTGATAGGCGACAATGCTAAGATCTGGCAAGTTTGACCAGCCACTTTCGGGCGTAGCCGATTCTGACACTCCCCCCCTCAGTGCAGGAGTCATTGTCTCTAAAGGGCCACAAATACGGGAAGTCCGAAGAGGAGTCGGTACAAGCCTAATCGCCCACAACGACCAATACGCCCGCGGCATCGATACTTGGTTGGCTGCTTGAAGATCGCCGCCATCAACCGAGGAGGTGACAGAGGGTAGGATGGGTACACTGGGCTGGACAATCCGACCGTGTCAGTTGTATCCTCCATCACAAAATTAGTCGATGTCTCGTATTCCATAAACGTCGGTGCGATCTGCGGGCCTTCGACAACAGCAACCGCCTGGCTGGACTTAGCATCAGCATTCTTGTAATTACCTGTTCCTGAATCACCGCTGGCCGAAAAGCCACATTCTCCGTCACATGTTTCTTCTTCTTTCTTCTTCTTCTTATGACGTTCACGCTCTCTATCTATAGGGAGAGTTGGCTTACGTATCGTAGCATTCGGTACACGATTTGTAAACTCATGTTCCGCTTGTCAAAAATCAAGCTGCAATCTTTTCGCTCTTTCTCGACGCCGCACTAGATCCAAAAGGCGTCGTACGAGCTCAAAGTCTACACGTAACTGTTGGAGCTTGCGAACCCTTCCAAGTCGTTTTTGCGATGTTTACGGAGTTTATAACGTTCTTTTTCTCGTGGTCAAAACACTGAATGGGGATTGGTATCATACAGTGGCGTCTGGGGCCAGAATCGACGCAGCAGAGGACGGCGTAACTTTTGGCGTTTAGTTGCCCAGTACGCATACACATCACATGTGACGCGATTCAGCGGGGTTTTGAGCAGGTTAAATTTCTTGGCAAAGACGTCTTCAGCCTCTGCTAATGTCAATTCAACAGCGCGGACTTTCTCTAGAGCGTCCAGCATTTGACCGAAGCGTTTCTGTGACAGTTGATAGCGTGGATCTCCGTCTACGCCGTAGGCCGAAGCCATCTCATATCTTCCAAGTCCAGATCTGCTTCAACGTCTTGTGACTCAGGACTTGGAGCTTCAGATCTGGTAGAGTCCTCATCCTTTGGCAAAGCTTGTAATCTCACGTAAGAGGTGGGTACTTCAAAGTCTACCGAGACGGAGGCGTCATAAGATAGTACTGACTGGACCACAGGGATCAGAATATCTTTCTTTTTACTGACCTGCTCACGCGCTTCGAGATTCTGTAAAAAATTGCAATAGAAATTTCCAATCTGCACGCTTACACCATCGGGCAGCATGGACGGCTTAATAACTGATCTTTCTAAAAACTCTGCTCCACGATTTTTCTGTACAAGTTCGTGACTGTCAAGAACTGCAGAGGCAGATTTTTTTTTCATTTTTTTCTGCTCAAAAATCGGAAGTACCAGTGCCCACAAGCCTATACACGCTAACAGTATTAATGTGAATTATACGATAGGAGCGGCACATTGAGTAAGCACGAAAGTTAGGTAAAGTGACTTTTCCATTCTGCAACAATTGGTGCTGCTACTAATATCACCCACCTGGTGGTCATTAAATGGATTTCAGCTTACGTCAAAATGTAATAGGCGATTTGCGGCGTACCCTCAGCACCAGCACGCGTGGATATTATAAGTAATGAATTGGCTGATCTAAGCCGCTGACAATAAGAAATAAGCAAAACATGGCTCTGTCAAGTAATTAGAGACAAACAATTTCCTTCGTATATGAGCATTACCTGGATGTACTCTATGCGTTTGGCGCCATGCTGTTCTGCCGTCAATCTGAAAAAAACACTCGTTTGAGATCACGTTATTTATCAGTCGAATATCCGAGCAGGTAGGTCTATCATGCGTATAACTGTATATTGGATGACTCTATGGGTAAAATAAAGAGGCGCCCAAAGCCAAATGCATTCGAACGGCATCGTTATTCTGCCTCCCGCCGATTTGGAAGCTTGTTGTCGCTGAATGCCAGTCACAAAACCGGCATTCGGTGTCGCAATCTGCCATCCCCCGATTTGGAAATCAAGAATAAATGTCCATGAAACAACCTCAAGGTTCTGTATTAGAGCGATTTTTGTCTGCAGGTTATTAGATCATGGCAGGTGGTCAGATTTGGCTGATCAAAATACATTGCTCAAGAAGTAGCCAAGGATAGGAGGCAAATCGCTACCATCACAACACTATTGATTTAGACAGGTTATTAAAGAAAAGCTTAATTCTGCACCTGGTTTCACAAACTCCAGGTTTCGACATACGCAACGTCCAACGGCACTACGGTTGGAGGATCGGCTGGAGCAAGTCGAAAATTATCACTGGTCTTCTTGTCTGGCACCAGCGCAATATATCTGACACCATCCGGAAAGAGACTTGCATACTTGTCAAGTGCCACTGAGTCAATTTTGTGATTGTCGGACTTCGTTATCTGGATCAAGCCAACCGCGTTACGTTCCCCACCCATGTTCAGCTTGGCAACACTGTCGATGGTCTCCAAACAACGCGTGCAGGGATACCAATAGTCGACATTCGCAAGTTTCTGTATGATTGCTTCGCATTCCGCTGGATCTCTACCTTCGTAGAGACACGAGTTGGCTTTGAATTCCAACGCAGCATATGTATGTTGCTTCGATTTATTTCTGTCGTATGCCCTCACCTGCAACTTGATCGTCTGTCCGTCCCTTGCCATCGTATGCACGTAATTCTCGAAAGCAATCCTCATCAACTCGTCGTCTCCAAGCAAGCGACCTTTGGACCACAACTCTTCGTAGTAGGATGGCGCGACGATTTTGCCAAGTTGCCTCAACGCATACTCAGAGGTGATCACACAGATCCACTCCCCACAATCCAAATACTTCATCGAATTGCTTGTCTGATTGTGCGCTCGAATTGTTGTCATACGTAAGCGATCAACTTGACGCACCGACGTGATTCCGTACTGAGTGTTGAGAAGTTCTGCAGTATTCTTACAGACGGCACCAAGTGCTTGGTTGATTGCAAGCCTGGTAGCACCCGTCCCAGACAAGAAGTCACGCAAGTTTCCACCCGAGTAGTAATATCGCTCGTTGATCATGCGTTCGGTCCAACTCATGCGCGCGCCAATCGTGTTCAAGTCTGATTTCGACCAAAAGGGAACGAGACATTGTCTAAGAACGGGAAGGTCGTCGTCCTTCATTGGGTACTGGACAGACGTGGCAAGCAATCTGAACGATGCTAGCGTTTCAAAGTTGGCGCCAATTTCCGTGTGGATGAGACCGTCCAGACATAATTCAACATCTTGACCACGCAGTTCATCAAGATCACTCAACCTCGCATTGTTACTTCGCCAATGTTTCTTGTTCTTTCCATCCAGATACAGCATGGAGAATCCTTTCTTTTTCAGCTTCCGAAACAAGACGACGCGTTTCTGTTGACGCAACGCCATGTAGAACGCGAACAGCACGACCAGCATGCTCTTCCCAACACCAGGTGTCCCCACAAACACAGTGCTGAGATCCTTTTCCATATGATCGTTGAATATCTTGATAATGTCCTGCGTTTCCTTCCGAACATAAAACCACGCGGGAAAATCCGGCTCGACGTGGCGAATGTCGAGTGCGATGCCACCAATTTGCCACCTGTCGATATCCAAGGTGGCTGCAATTGAATTCATTCTTGTCCCCTCGATGACAGTCAATGATCTGGCCATCTTGCGTGCACGTTCCTCACCCCATTGCTCCTGATCCACTTCAGGAACCACCACTAACACGTGGATTTCCTTTGTTTTTGGTTCTGGCATCCCCTCGAGAACCTCCTCAAGGCCAAACTCCCCATCGAGTTTATTGCCTTCGTATGTCAGAGCTTCGATTAAAGCAGTCTTTTCCCCTTTCTTGAGCTTCTTCACATCATCTGTGCTTGATTCGAGCCACGTGCCGTCGCTGTTGCTGGCGAGGAACAGCTGCAGCTTATCCGCATCGACTGCCTTCAGATCGTTCTCCTTCTTCACCTTGATAGCGTCCTTCAAGTCATCCACAGACTGACTCGTGTTAATATCCACTGGGAACGCGCTTCCCTTCTCTCCGACCACCACGCAGAACAGCTCCACCATGTTTCCGATTGTTTCTGACGTTCTCACTATTCGTATTTCAGCCAATCAAATGGTGCATCCCGACGTTGGGTTTACTCTAAAGTATATCTTATAGACGACGATATCTTAAAGGCGACGCTCCTATATTTGAAGCACTTTTAAGGCATTTGGGATTTTCATGTGTTACACACTAGAAGGATTGTCAAAAATCGAGATGCCCGATCGACCAAATATATGTATTGTGGCAGCGCAATATTTAGTTGGTAAGCAGATAACGTATAGACAAACTGAAACAAAATGACTGGCAATTTAAGTGAGAGCGCATTCACGTTGAAGGAAATTTGGACAATAAACAATTCGTAGAACATCTAACGCATGAAAGCTGGACGAAAGCGTAAAATGTGCTACTTTCCGCTTGATATCTTGTCTCTTCTCGCTCAACCTGCACAATGTGTAATGGTAAACGATGTTTTTATCCGAGCGGGACGTCCTCGATAAATTGTGTGATTGCAGCACGTTTTTCCGTGTCGCATGTATTGATCCATGCAGAATCTTGGTGAGCCAAGTCACCCAAATCCACGATGACATTTTAAGAGGTTTACCCGTGATATATCGTTGATACGAGATCGCTAAAGTTGTCGATTCTTTTCAATTGGCTTTTCATAGAATCCACGAAGCCATGTAATATTGTTTGGATGATCAACTGCTATTACTTAAGGTAGAATGGCCCACTCGGCAATTATCCAGATGGCAAGAACAATTTTAACGATCAAGAATGGGGCAATATTCGAGTGACCAATTAACCGGTACAAACTAATTTTCGTTCGTTCATATTTCTCCACGGTCCATTGAAAATGTCGTGAGTCTTGAAAGATCGTACATACCCAAATCGTGAGGCCAAAGCGCGACGTGCTACCAATGATTATTAAAGCCGTGATCCAGCCATTTTGTCCCTGAATTTACTTGAGGGCAACCCTCGTTCCGACTCGATAAAGCTTCGTTCCCGTGACTGATTTATCCCGTTCATTTCGGTAATTACTAGCAATTAATCAACCCTGTACCGCTATTGAAAGCCAGATAATACACGAGTCTCGTAGCTGAGAGAATGAATTGGTATGTAAAACAGATGGCGAAGAGCCATCGCACACCGGAAGGGCGAACGTTGCAATCTTTCCACAACTTCATAAATACAATATAGAGCTTGCAGTAGATAGCAATAATGATCTCTGACGTTATATAGCATCGGGCCCAGCCATCCGAGTAAATTGTGAGGCAAAAGGTCGAATTCAGGGGTCAAGGTGTCGAATACCGGCAGGGACAAATGCAACATGTGTCTTCGTTGTAGGAAAAATGAATTTGTATGTGTAGAATCAAAATGGCGCGCATCAACAATAGCCTTTAGAACTTTCACGTCAGTTTGAATCTCTTGCTAGCACACCAGACGAAAACATTTTTACTCCTTGAAATCAAATGTCAACAGTAACATTGGGTTGATCCCTCTCGAAAATTCTCGCTCCCATACTCAGCCAATGAGTAGACCAGGACCATCGTCAACACTTCTTTCGCTGGATCTTCGGTGGCACTAATCGCTCTTTTACTATTATTTGAAGCATCTCAATCTCTGTCGCACTCCCATCGAGACTGCACAGCTTCTAGCCGGAATCTCTTGGACACTCGGTAAGATTACGGCGTAATATATCGGAGGGTTTAAGACAAGGTTTCCCAAATCGACGCTTGCTTCGCTATAAACTACTTCACGGACTGATGCGCTGCACCATCGCCAGCAAATTAGTGGAGCGCATCGTCGACGTGCGTCGCGGGTAATCCGTTTCCATACGACAATCCTTGGGACAGTATTGGGTTGTTTTGCGCGCTGTCAACACGATTTAAGACTCGACAGTGTGCGACTAATCAACACATTTGGCTAAAGCCCTCGCCATCAGTAAGCAGCAATCCGATCACTCGCAAAAACGTTTAGTAGTGCCATCTAGGGCACTCCAGCAGTCGTTTTCTGTATTGTTGCGACTCACTTCTTCCATGGAAATGGCTCGACAAGGAGCGCATCGTAAACATCAGCACCATCGATCCATGATATTTTTCTTCATAACAGCACCTAGAGTGAGCGGCAGAAGATGCAAGAGTTAGATGAAAATATAACAGCGAGAATATACACGTGCTTATACAGAAAAAATCTTCATAACTTCGGGCCATCGCAGCTTTGCGAAACAGAATAAGCAACCCTTCCTACCGTGCTGACAAATCATCCCCGAGGGGGGTTTGAATCACCAAACCAAAATTCAGACCCGATTTTCAAAATTAACCAAAAATATCTTATAGAAGCAATTTTGTGTCATGTACCCATCGTCAATAAGATATACTTTAGAGTATACAAAATATAATTAGGGATAACTTAAGTTACCCTAATATAATCCAAAGCCGACTGGGTTTGGTGTACGCCCCACAAAAGAGATCCGGGTGGAGCTGACTTGGCTATTTCAGGTAAGACACATAACTATCCAGCCGGGATATTTGGGGTATGTTACACAAAATGGAGTATTGGACAAGGGATAAAAATCAGTATACGTTTCGCTTTGTAAGACGCAAGTCGCTTTCATTGGTTCACAGAAGAGGGCTAACAAGGCTCTCTCTTGCTGCTATTGGTTTACCCGGGGAAGGTTTAAAGTAACCCACAGGAAGTCCCCTGACCGGGAGTCGGCGCGTCGTGTATACTCACCTCAAGTCGCCCGTGTTTTGAGCACGGTTATATCTCTATTGGAAAGTGTGGTAACGTTTTGGCCTACTGTGGAAGATTGTGGAGTTTTATTTGGATTCCTTACTACGTACATTACTGGATTTACCCCTTTTTTGTCATTGGTTTAGCTGGCCGATCGATTATTCTCGGTCCAGCCATCGCAGTATACAAACTTCAAGTATATTGTCAGTCCTGCTCCCCGGTGAAGATTTCCGCCCAGGAGCTACCCCTATTCCTAACCCTCGTCTCCCTATTCGACGGGATTTTGACTTTTCGCCCTAGGGTCCATCTAGAGAGTGCAACCGCCAGTGCTGCCGGGTACGCAAGGTGAACTTTTCGAACATGGATCATCCCAGTCGTCACAGCCAAGGTGATGGAAGTGACCGGTCCAGCCAGCTTGATGCTGGTTCGGACCAAGATCTGGATGGACGGAGTACCCTCAGTCATCTGGTCCCCCCGCGGGTGTTCGCATCTCAGAAGGAATGTATGAGAGCGACTACACCACAATCTTAACAGTTGCTTTGTGTCCTTGACGTACAATTTCTGCTAGCGACAATTGAACAGGGAATGGACACAAAGCGAATTCAGGACAGATTGCATTATTTTTTGCACCTGCCCGCAAAAGTTCTGGTGCAACAGTAGTATAGCAACGGTAACAAGCATCATAAAGCAGAGTCCATCCAACCGAGTTATTAGTGTTTCCATTAGCACCAGCACGGATAAGTCTTGATATCCAGCGCTTTTAGCAAGGCAGTGGCAACGTGCAGTGCTGCTAACCGAACGAGAACGAGCCAGGACCACGGCGCGCAACAAGTTTTAGGTCGGCTTTGCGAGCGATCAGCTCCTTCAAGGTCGCGATCCCAGCCTCTTGAGCATAGAACATGTGACAAGCTGAGTGCAGAGGTGCCCATCCATCTTTGTTAGGCTGATTTGAAGTCGCTATATCGAGAACAACCTTGTCATCACCAACATAAACGATCAAATTGTCCTCTTCTTCGGCTTCGTCTCCCGGTGTTGTTGTCTGGGTTTTGTCCTCTATTAGTTTGACTGCTTCCATTCTCGAGTTTGACTTACCGAAAAATTCCGGCCGGGTCTAGCGCGTGCACAAAAAGCACCATATTGGCTATTGGCATCCATGTAAAAAAGCTGCTTGCTTTGACATTGAGGCACCTTAGGAACCTACATGAAAGCCATAAAGCCGATATAAATCTGGAAAGCGTACGAAGCGCGGCTCGAGACCAGGCACCATGACATCTCCTAAAAGCGTGGACCTTGAGTTCTGCAGAGTACATGGAGCGCTGCATCCGCAAATCATCCTTCAACCTGCTTCTTGTACTCTTTCAACTTCTCCTGGGACTTAATAGGTGTAGCACGAGTGTTCATGAGACGTAGATTCGCCTTAGACCGTTGTTTACCATGCTGGGTTAGCGCTGCAAATGATGCACCAGCAGCTGTGTATGCATCCTTGAATTTCTTGTTTTCCGCCCGTGACAACATCCCCACCACGTGCGCGCTGAACTCCATTTAGCGTGAGCGACTAGAAAGCGGCTGATCTTAGACAAAAAAGTGTCTTGCAAAGTGGAAATTATTCTATCACAATCACCGCTCTATCTACCAGAGCTGGTAAAAAACTAGATTTTTGGAACCAAAAAGTAGGTTTGAATAAACCTGAATAAAACATAAATAAAAACCTAGATTGCACAGTTTGCACAGCCCATACGTAAGGGAAAGCTTGACTCCGTCTTAAAATAAAAAATATATCCAATTATACGCGAATTCTATCTGATTATTACTTTCTATGTTATTGGCCATATTTGACGTGCGGGAGTCTACAAGGAAGTGGCGATAAGATCTCTGCATATGAGTCTTGAAAATTTATGTGGTTAAAATTCTGGTATTTGACGACGCAACGATTAAAACCTACTTCTGCCAGCCCATTGGATTTTAGGTTTAATTCAACACCTGATCAAAAGCTAATGCATTTAAACTTATGCTTGCGTGCCCTGCTATATACTGGCTAGCATATAGCAAAATGCTTGTCTTTTATGGATAAGTCAACCACATTACTGGTTGTTTGATTATTTCGAAGTTACTCCACCTAATCGGGACTTTTTCATCAATATTACAAAAGCTTAGCAAAATTCAATAAGCTAGAGTAAATTGAAACCCGTGTTCGAAACGCCCGTGCACAAACGTAAATCATGATTATCTCTAACTTGATCGATTTAACATTGGCAAACGTACAGCACGCGTGTTTGGTTGCCACAAAAATAAAATGGTTTAATTTCTGTCACTAAATTGGGGTAGTCAAACAATACGCACGGCTTGAAAACAAAAGTGCACCCCCAGTGGATTCCAATGAGCCAAGAGATTTGTCATTGTCGACAGATGTGGCTGGGGAAAACATTCTCGTTGATGGCAAAAGCGTCCAAAGTGGCACTCGATGTGAGCAGAAGCACAATAAGGTGGAGGTGCATTGAAGTCGGGTAGGCTGGATGTAGGTTTTGTCGCCAACAGTAATGTGTCGCAGGAATCTAGACGTAGATGCACTTTGGCTCCATCTTGAGCTTTATAGAGTACTGTAGTGCACTGCCGTGTGAACAGAATACAAATGATTTAACAAAGAAAGAGAGAGATGCAAGCGGCCGACAAGCGACGGAAAAGGGAAGAACAGCGATACTTGAACTCTGTGCAAGCCCTTAACGACATCCAATCAGATGGAGCTAAGGACTTGCACAGAAAGCCTCAATGTCAAAGATGAATCTCGCCGCACCAGCGGCGTTAATCACCGCTTCGTCACCAATAGAGTGGGGCGGTAAGAGGCTCCAGGGAGGTCATGTCCGTGTAGTAGCCGGATGGAACACCGGAGATTGGGGAGCGGCCATGAAGAAGAAATTGGAATCGACGGTCAGGTACCGTCTAGGCCGACTCCAGACCGAGGTGGATGACCATCCAAGCTGGTCACTCTATTTGATGTACAGTACACAAAACGTCCAGGTTAGCTGGTCGAGAGCGCAACCGCCAGTGCTGACGAGTACACCAGGTGAGCTTTACACAGGATGGATCATCCCAGTCGTCACAGCCAAGGTGATGGAAGTGACCGGTCCAGCCAGCTTGATGCTGGTTCGAACCAAGATCTGGATGGACGGAGTACCCCCTCCGACAGTCAGTCATCTGGGCCCCCCGCGGGTGTTCGCATCTCGGAAGGAATTTCTGAGAGAAACTACACCACACGCGTGAAAAACAAGATGCTCGGGAAGAAGTATGACGCAATGAATGGGCCAACCCTTTCGTAAGGAATTTGAAAGGCTGTACTAAGGCGTAACATGGCTGCTATGACAGCTGTCACGTTGGCCACAGGACACGCTCCGAGTACGATACAATGCTGTCACACGGCTACGCAAGGAGTCAATTGCTTCCATCCATAATATACCATATTGAAAACATGGTGCGAATAAACAATGTTCACAAATCAAGGTTGAAGAATCGGGATACTACTCCTCGCACCGTAATTAGTCTGTGCCAGACTAATTTCGAACCTGAGTTTTGAGCTGTGTTACCTTAAATAGTCTGTGCCAGACTATTAACGAACACAGACTAATTAAGGTAAGTTCAGAAATAGTCTGTGACAGACTAATTTATAAGTTGGTAATTACTCTGGGTTAAACTAAGTGTCACACACACCCTGTACCATAACGTGAGTACAGCGTACCGTAAAACCCTTGTCACGACTGATAGTTTCTATTAGGTTAGGATTTT
>MIQA02001112.1:0-11354 GCA_001887855.2 Sclerospora graminicola | reverse complement strand
GAGTGACCCCGAGGGAGGGGCACCCGTATGTGAAACGCGTTCGAAGATCACAGAAACTAAAGAAGACGGGCCCACCGGGCGTACTAAGGAGCGAAAACAGGCTGAGGTGCGTAAATCAGGACGCAAGATAAAGGCGACACCGAAGGCAGCAGCGCTCCAAAAATCGAAACAGAAAGGAAAAGCAAAGGGGAAGTCCCGGGACCGGGTAGGCACTTCGGAAGGAGACGATACCGAAGGTGCCTCGGCAGAACAGGAACCGGGTGAAGTGACCCCGGTAGTTACAAGTGATCATAGAAGTAATCTTTTATGTGCGTTTGCGGTTGTAGAGTCGGGTGCAGACGAAAGACGTGCAGCGGCATCTGAACCCGACCCTACGAGCTATTTCGAGGCCCACAAGGGCAAGCTATCTCGTGAGTGGAAGGAAGCGGAAGATGCAGAGTTACGGTCTTTGGAGAAGCTAGAAACTTGGAAAGTTGTCCGAAAAAGGGATGACAAGAAGCCCCTGCCCACAAAGTGGGTATATAAGACTAAATTGAAGGCCGACGGGACTGTTGAGCGCCGAAAGGCTCGGCTCGTAGCCCGGGGCGATCGCCAAATTTTCGGCGAAGACTATTTTTTTACGTTCTCGACTGTATTGGATCTAAATAATGTTAAGATGATTTTGGTTATGGCAATCATCTGGAAGGTGCCTGCACGGCACGGCGATGTGCCCAGTGCCTATCCGAAAGCGTCGACCGAAGAAAATTACGAGATACATTTAAAGGTGCCCAAGGGCATGGACGTATCGAAGGAGAAACTCGAAGAGTTAGGTGCAAAGACCGAAAACGACGTGGTATTGAAGTTGGAGAGGAATCTTTACGGATTGAAACAGGCAGGGCGTCTCTGGTACGAATTGCTAGGAGACACCCTGGTGAAACTAAAGTTTATGCAGTGTCTCACTGACACTTGCATTTTTGTTCGAAGTGACGACAGTGGTTCGGTCCTAGTGGGAGTCTATGTTGACGACCTACTAGTGACCGCCACTGATGAAAGTTTGGTTGAAAATTTCTTTGCGGAAATGGCAATTTTGGAATTGAAAGACCTTGGAAAGGTCGAAATTTTTTTGGGTATGCGGATCGGAGGAGATCCGGAGAGCGGTTATTGGATCGACCAAGAAATAACGATTAATGAAATGTTGGAAAAGCATGGATTAAAGGACGCGAACATCGTGAGGACCCCGATCCTGGAGGAAGAAGTTCCTGAAAGTTTGGACTCACGCTTGACAGCGATCAAGGATGGAAAAACCCCCACGATTAGGGAATTTCAATCGTTGGTCGGCAGTCTATTATGGATCTCACGGTGCTCGCGTCCGGATATTGCATTTGCGGTGCATAAGGTGACCGAAGGACCCATGCACCGACGTTTTTCGATTTCAAGATAGCGAAACGAGTCGCGAGGTACCTCAAGGGTACAAAGACTCTAAAGCTACATTTGAAACATGATGATGGCGAAGCTATGCCTGTGCGCATAGTTAGCTACAGTGACGCGGATTTTGCGGCTGACAAGGCCGATCGCAAGAGCATCAGCGCAAGTGTAATTTACGTGAATGGTATTGTGGCAGGATGGAGCTGCAAGAAACAAGGTGCAGTCGCGCTTTCGACAGCCGAGGCAGAATTCGTGGCTGCCGCTGTCGGTGGAAAACAAGCGCTGGGCATAAGAGAATTGCTTGGCGAGATTGGAATAAATTCACGGGCGCCGATTGTCTTAAAGATTGACAATCAGGCTGCCATCAAACAATTGTTAAATGAAGCGAGTGCCGCGAGCACAAAACACGTCGACGTGAAATTGAAATTCGTGAAGGATTACACGAGGAAGGGCAGGATGAGGCCTGAGCACGTATCGAGTGCTGACATGGTGGCTGATCTTCTGACGAAAACGTTGAGCGGTGCAAGGATTGGAGAGTTACGTCTTCGGACGAGACGCATCCCCACGGCGATAAGCATGCTCCTCTATCGGGATCGATATTTCCAGCCAGTCTCTAGGTGTTGCACTGTGTGAGGGTGACCCCATGTTGCTCGACATGACCATTACACATGACTCTAGATGAAGGCGTGTGTAATCATCGAGTCCTGACCTTTGAGCTTAGTCAGGTCCAAGCCATTCCGAAAGTTCTTTTTTTGATACCACCCGAAGGCCCTCGTGGGAGGTCTCCAAATGTTCTCAAGTTTTCTGGCCTTTGAACGGGGATATGTCCGGTCGGGTATTATGTCCTTGTACTAGACCCGTAACCTCAAACCAGGCCTTCTGATAGACGTCTGGGTCTGCGATAACCACTGAAAAGCAAGTTTAATACGTTGTATCTTGATAGCTACAGGAATGGAGATGAGACCAACCCCTCCCGCTCCTTTTGGTGTAAACAGTAGTGTAGGAGAGATTTTGTGCCTACCAGGATCTCCGTTCACCCTCTTACATCATATAAACGTTTTTTGTAGATGTAGTTGTTGTACCAGTACATCCCGGGAAGGTTCGAAGAATCGTGCTGTGAAAAGGATTGAGGGAATGACAATCACGTTAAACAGTTGTACCATTTCCACTACGGCCGTAACAACTTGTAGTTGTGGCTAATCTTCTCTTCACGGCCTGTAACCGAAGCCTGTTCCCAATTCTGTCCAGCCATCGTACGGTTTCACCTTCCGGTAATACCTGGTATTCCGTACCATTGTTTTGGTACATAGCTCGAATTTAGAAATACAAAGTTACTCTTCGCTGGTTGGATCTTTAGTCCCGCTAGTTCACCAAATCTATGGACTACCGTTAACGCTGGGGGAACCAAACTCGCATGCCTTACAAAAACCGTAGAATCATCTACGAACGCCGAAAAGCGGTGTTCCACCGAATCATCTCCCTGTAAAGGATTAATACCCCGGAGAGTGATATCCTGTGCCAGTGCTAGAGCCAACAGCTCTACTGCCAGAATAAATAGTAGGGGTGCAAGAGGACAGCCTTGACGGATTCCTGACACAAAATCCAGAGGAGCCGAGAAAGCATTGTTTACAAAGAATTCCGCAGTCATGCCGAAATGCAATCTAGCCTTAATTCCACAAATTCGTCAGAGAATCCAAAGAGTGAGAGAACCGTGAGTAAAAAGTGCCTATCCACTGTATGGTAAGCTTTACTAAAATCAAGAAATAAAACTCCAACACTGTTAGCACTGTCAACCTTTGGTGTGCTCTGATAGCGTTTGAAAGTCGACATCATAAGTAATACCGCTTTATCTAAGCGACGACCTGACACAAATCCCTGTTGTGAATTTCCAATCAGCTGACCGAGGAATTGTTGTAGACGTTTTGCTAGGATCTTCGCGAAAATTCTTTATCCAGTCGCACCGAGCTACTTCGACGACGTGTTCATCCACAGCAAGACTGAACACGGTAAAAGTGATGTAGATGTTCACAAAGAACATCTACGTCAGGTGTTAGAGCTGGTGCACAAGCTCTATGCAAATTTAAAGAAGTGCACCTTTGATGCACCTGAGATACCCGTTCTTGGCTGCTTTGTGGGCAAGAACGGGGTGCGCCCTGATCCGGAAAAGATCAGGGCACACGTTGAATGGCCTACGCCAAACAATGTCAAGGAACTTCGAAAGTTCCTTGGGTTGGCGACATACTTGCACAAATATTCGTGCAATTGTGCCGGTCTTATTCGACCTCTTTCTCAATTACTTAAGAAAGATGTGGAATGGCACTGGGATACCCAGTCCCAAAATGCATTTGATGCAGTCAAGCATAACTTGACTAAAGCACCTGTCTTGGCGATAGTCGATAACGAGCGACCGTTTCACGTGATTTGCGACGCGAGCGATTTCGCAATCGGCTGTGCCTTGATGCAGCACGATCACGATGATCGTGATCGCGTAATCTTTTACCAACCCCACCAGTTGCTCACAGCCGAGCGCAACTATCCAGTGCATGACAAGGAACTCCTTGCGATGAAGTATGCACTGGCAAAGTTTCGGATCTATCTCTTAGGAGATAGACCGTTTGTGGTTTACACGGACCATGCGTCGTTATGCACGGCCGTGAATTCACCACACATCTCTCAAAGAATGGTACGTTGGCTGTAATTCTTTGCGGAATACAACTTCACGGTTGAGTATAAACCGGGAAAGTTGAGCGTGATAGCGAATGCGCTATCACGACGCCCCGATTACGAGACGAAACCATCTGTAACGGAGGCAACCAGTGCAAACGCAATACGTTGCACTGCTCTGTCGTCGTCACTCGTACGACAGGTACGTCAAGCGTACGAAACAGACGAGGAAACTCGTCTGCTGATTGATTATTTAAGTAATCAATCTGATCGGAAGCGCGAGGAACTTCCAGAGTTCCTTCGCGCTTGCGTGGATCGTTATCGATTGCACGATGGTCTGTTGCTTTATAGCACAGACCAAGATGATGTAAGTCGCATCGTCGTTCCAAACGACGATGATCTCAAACATCAAATACTGTTTGAGTACCATGATGCACCGATTTCGGGGCATCAAGGTCGAGAGAAGACGTATGCTTCTCTCGCACGCGATTTCTACTGGCGTAACCAATATAGATGGGTACGTAAGTACGTCCGCGCTTGAAGGATATGCCAGCGCGTCAAGCCTGCACAATCTGCGCAGGCTCCCCTCCAATCTCTGCCGGTTCCGACAGAGTGTTGGAAGTCCATTTCCATGGACTTTATCTTTGGTCTTCCGGCTGATCACAGTCGGAAAACAGGTATAGGGGTCTTTGTAGACCGTTTCAGCAAGATGGTTCATCTTGCTGCAGTGTCAGCGAATGTCACCGCTGCGCAAACGGCGCGGATATTCGTTGACACGGTATTCCGTTTACACGGAATGCCGGAAAACATAATCTCGGATCGAGATCCGAGATTCACAGGACGTTTCTGGCAAAGAACGTTCTCATTATTGGGCACGCAGTTGAAGATGTCAGCTGTGGACCATCCGGAAACGGATGGGCAAATTGAACGCGTTTAACCGCATTCTCGTAGACATGCTGCGTTCATACGTGCATGCCTTCGAGCAGTGGAGTGACTTTCTGCCACTCACTGAATTTGCAATAAACAACTCGGTGTATGCTTCTACAAAGCATACACCGTTCTACGTGAATGCCTTGAGGCAGCCACGAGCCCCAGCTTTACTTGGCGGTACGCCAAATCTAAGTGGGGGAGAGACTGACGAGTCTTCTACTGTTAACACAGTAGAAACTCAAGCAGCTTCAAATACTGAAGCTGCTTACGCAGAATATGTATCCGCAGCAATGGCTATAGACAATGAATACAGCCCTTCTACTGCTAATAAAGCAGTAGATGAATTCGTATTACAGCGCCAAGCTGTAATACGCTATGTGAAAGATGCACTTGCTTCTGCTTTTGATAAGCAGAAGCAGAATGCAGATAGAAGTGGAAGGAAAAACACAAATTCCTTTCAAAAAGGTGAATTAGTTTTGTTATCTACAACTAATTTGCCTACACATGCAATCAGCAACTTCCCTACACGGAAGTTGCTCCCTAAGTTCATTGGACCTTTCAAGGTCCAAAGCGTAAAGGGGAATGCCTATACACTAGACATTCCCGCGGCCATGCGCCTTCACCCAACGTTTTACGTTGGGAGGCTCAAGCCGTACCGATCGTCTACGTCTTCGGACGAGACGCATCCCCACGGCGAATGCCGTGCTTCTTCAAGTCTCCCAAGAGAGACTTGTAATCGGTCTCCAACCGATTGTGAGAAGCCCGGAGATTTCCATCTCCGACTTTAGTTGATCGAGATCGACCAGCAGAAGATCAATCTTCTGCTGCAGGGCAAGATGAGCGCTCAATATGTCGCGAATCTCATCGAGTGCGTCATATCGGCGCTCAGCCCGTTGCAATGCCTCTCGAGCTTGCGGAGCTGTGAACCATGCCCCGCAACATCAACCCCGAGGGAATTTCCAACCCCCGCCGCCCCTTATTGATAATCAGGGGAATAAGCGTTATATTCTCGAGCGCTTGATAGCGAAGCGCTCGGTTCTCTGCAAGAAGGGGCAGCGTACCGAGTACTTGATGCGCTGGTTGGGGTATTCCCAAGGGTTTGACTCTTGGGAACCGATAGAGGTGCTAAGGGCGGATGCCCCTGACCTCCTGAAAGAGTTTGAGAAGGATACTTCTCCTCTAACTCGAAAGAAGCATCAACACTAGGTGTTGATGGGTGCAACGTATCAGCACTAGGTGCTGCTACATTGAGGGCATCAATTAGACCCTTAACACTTGCGGGTACCGAGTAACCTCAGTACCCTCGTAGCTCCTTTTCAGTAAGACGAGGGGCTCCCTTGGGACAACAAGGGCAAGCCAAGTGAGAAGGAACTCCGCAAGAAATTCCTTCTTTGAGGCAGGTAAAACGGATAAACTCCATTTTACCTGAGCGTGAGTGCTTTAAGAAGCGCTCGCAGTTTACGTGAACTTTGCTCACGTAATCGTCGGGGTCTTTGTTGTAGTTCTCAACAAAGGTATTCCAACTTTGAGTCAGGGCGTCCTTGTCGTCCCTGTTCTTACGCGACCCTTTCCGGCTCGTATAATAACAAGCCTGATAGAAAAGGTTGATAAAGTACCGACGTCTATCGTTGGTACTTCGATCAAAGTTATGATTGCGAAGGTCTTTGCAATCATCAAGCGCGTTGATGTCAAACAACGAGTATTGACAATCGCGCATGGTGTGCCCACCACCTCCGGGCACTAGCGTCCATGCTGGGGTCTAAAACCCCACTTTGTACGGAACATGAGGTTCCGTAAGACATGATGAATCAGAAGCAGCGTAAGCCGCTTGTGCACGTTGTTTCTTGGCAGGTGGAGCACCACCTGCCACCTCAAAGTTGTCGTCATCGTCACGACCAGACGAGTGACGAGGACCAGGAGGAGCTCTACGCTCCTCATGCCACCGAATGATGGAATTGTTGCTGTCGTAATCGACAGCGTCAGAATCCACTTCGCCATCACTTAACGGCGAAGCAATTCTAGCGAGCTTACGCTCGCAAGATTCATTGCGGAGGACGGTGACGTCCTCACCCTCTTCTTCGGAGTCAGATCTCCGAAGACAGAATTGGGCTTCTTAGTCTTTTCCCTGCGGCAGGTGAAAGTGCGAAAGATGCCGCACTAGCTACATCTTCCTGCCCTCTTTTAGACACTGCTTCTGCAGCGTCTACTACGAGAGACAATGGATCTCTTGGCTTACTCTTCGACGCTACATTAGTAGCGTCGGCATGCGATGTTGGCACTTCTGCACGTGATGCAGAGGTGGAAGCTGCGCTGGCAGTATCGGTAGCGCCCTTAAGAGCGCCGCCGCGTTTCTCGAGCATTAGTTCTTATGGTCGTTAATGGGTTATGACAAAATATCGTTATGACCAACAAATACCACCATTCGATTGGCCAATATTACGTTATATTATTGGCCAACCACCTTGAGTGGGGGGGTGATGTAATGGGGTGCCATTACATAAGTGATATTTAAGTTGAAATATCACAGTTCAATTTCAGACTTACTGTCTGAAATGCGAATATTGGATTATAAGTTGTTATAATCCACCCTGAGAACAGATTCTGATATAATTATCGAATCTAACAAGAGATCTAATTATAAAGATATCATTAGATCAGTTTTACATTACATGTTACTAATCATAGTCTAGGTCTAATTATACCAGTTAGCGCTTTTAACCATTCATAAATATATTCACTCTTAAACTTACCTTCTTGTAGACACGTGGCCTATATATTCATATATATTAGAGACTTTTTAACTAAATAAATAGTCTATCCTAAAGTTTATCTTAATTAAACTAAAGAGGACCAAATTACATTTGGTCCTGACTAATTGCACGCTTCCTCACTGCAATTTTACAGTGTGAGCCTCTAACAGCTGGCCTGTTACACCCTGCATCTGGGTGCCCTGCATCCCATAATACTTGTAACCGCCCTGCGATTGACGCCCTGCGTTGGGCGCCTCCTTGACGGCCCTACCGTAGATGCCCTGCGTCTTGGGTGTCTTTCTTTTCTCTGTACCTTACTGCAACTTGGTCGCTATCTGGTATCCTGATATGTAACATGCACTCTAAGAAAAATTGGAGTCGAGTTTTAAAAAGCTTTAAGTTATATAAATAAGACCCGAAACTGAGTGATCTAATTATGAACAGATTGAAAAATAAATAATGAATTAAAAAAAGAGTAGTTTATGCCTTGTTTTCTACAGTTCCGCAACTGCTCCATCATGTTCGTCCATATGGTTTCCAAATGTTGGTTTACCTCCAGATTTTCCCCTAGGTGTACCTTCGCATTTCTCAGTTCCATAATCACGTTGATCCAATTGAGCACATCACCCACCTATTTTGTTTTAGCTGGTAATCACTTTTGTTTCTCAAACTTCTTCGTAGACGTTCTCTCATCCGTGACGAGATATCTGGCGCCTTCCGTGTGGCATATTCCATCGAAACAGATCTATATTAATATCTCCTCTCCCCGAACAGTCCAGCTCTGTAATGTTCGTGTCCAAAACGCTTCAGCTCTTTTGCACCCAATCACAATATGTGAGACCCCTTTCCCAGGTCTGTCGCAGGGGACACCTTTCCTCATGAAGATAATCCTTATAAAAGACAAGCACCGCTAGACGGTACATAATCCGCAATTGATAGTCCGTCAACGCGTGCGAGTTTCTCCACAAGTCCTTTGGAGTTTGTTCCTGTACATTGTAGGTCCACTCTTCTCGTTCTTTTCGTACCTCCCACTTGTCCAATATCGGAGCTACTTTAGCTGATACGGTCTTGTTATATATTTGTTAAAATTTGCGCCGAAGGGCCTCCCGTATATTGAATACCCCCACTCCTTCTGGTAGTATCCGTGGATACCGATGGATATCCGGGAGCTTAAATATAAGACCTACCGCCTCCGCTTTTCTAGTGAGCCCTGACCTTGCTACTTCATCCCAGTACACCCCATCTTGCCTCTGTGACAGTAATACTTCGTGATCATTTTTCATGTCAGTCCCTTTTGAGGTAAATCGTACCTAAATCGGTACATGTATATTTTGGGGTGATTAATTTCCATTGCATTGACGTTAGAACCGAATATGCATGGATTAGCCGTAGGAGGACCTTCCGATATACAGTATGTACTCTCACTTCCGACACCCAGAGAAAAGCATACCTTTCAGGTATTGATACAATGGCAAAAATCAAATTATGAAGGTAAATATTTTCCTGGTCAAGCGCTTAAGAAATTGGGCGTCAGAAGAAAGTCGATATACGAGGTCGTTGGAGCTCGAGCCGCGTGAAGCTGACGCGATGCCGTTAAGTGATCGTGGCTCTTCTGTTGTGATCAATGAGAGTCTCGATCTGGAAAATGAAGTCCTTGAATTAACCAAACGACTCTCCCGTCTCTAACCGAGCAAATCTGTGAGCTTCAAAGTAATTCGCGACTTGGCAAACAGCTTGTGACCCGACAATGGCAAGAAACGGAAAAACATCGCGCTATCGCACTAGCACAACGTCTCATGGTATGCTTTTCTACTTAATGTGACACGGCTTGAACTTTCTTACATCAACGGCTTATTCGTTCAGCCTCAAGCTTGCGTCGACTTGTGAGTACATCAAGTGCATCCTTTGCTTTGCACTCATACTTTTAACCATTTAATTGTCATAGCCAGCCACGGCGAGCATCAATTACGGCACCAAAGTCGCAACATTGGCCCCTGGTGCGACATTCGGAGAGCTGTGCCTAATTGAGCCAGATTCAAAGCGTAGTGCGACAGTAATTTTGGATGCTCAAGCTCAGATGGCTAACTTTATTGTACTTACGGCTGCCTCGTACCTACGCATGACACGGAGCCAGATTGTCGTTGTACGTACAGTGTTTCATTCGCTTTTTGGATCTCAAGCTCATTGTATCTCTTCTACCATAACAGGGCTCGATCACCAAGAACATTGCGTTCTTACAACGTTTACTTCTTTTCAAGAATTGGGCCAAGTTGCGTACGAACTCTTCTTGTTCTCCTGTGTGTCATACGCTTTTCACTTAATCGTACACTTGCCATGTCATGCTACTAGAAATTATGCATATCGTTAATTCCATGAAACTTGTCAACGTGGCCGCCGGGGTATGTACGACCACTCTTGCATTGCTACACTGTAACTAACGAATTTGTTCTCACTTGACCATTTCCAGCAATTTTTGACGCGCAAAGGAGCCGATGCCGACTCGTTTTTGTATTTTTACGTGGTGAAGCAGTGGAAAGCGTGAACCTCATGGTGAATGACAACTCGGAACTAACGTAAGCCCTATGATCTCCCCTCAACGGAAAGTATTGCTCTAACATTACAGCGTTTTAGCATGGGTGAGAACCGTCATGTTCAGCGCAGTATCACGGTCGAGCTCACATTTTTAGGCAAATTTGACGTTGCTGGTGAATATCTCACGTCGGAGAAGAAGGTGTCAATGTGTCCTGTGGATATTCGAGCGACGACGGACGTGGCGTGCCTCGTATTGACGGTACAAGTGCTTTTGTGACTTGATTTTAAGACACAAGTGTATAAGATCTGACCTTCAATGCGATGCGCTTCTCTAGCGAAAGTTGTTTATGATGCACTTCGGTACCAAAGAACTGAAATCTCACGTCGAGCTGGCACGAAAACGACTACGTGCAATGGCAGAAGCTCGAGTGGCGTGGCGCGAGACACGCATTCTGCAAGCTTTGGAGTATCCCCATTTACGTGTTTCGATCACTCGGAAACTCATGCGTTTAAGTGGCAACTGCTGTATGATATGTGGAAGATGCTCTCATGTGGCTGGTGATCAGCTCTGTATGGAGCTTTCATTGTACCACATGCTTGATGTAAAGCAAAAGAAACAGGAGCCAAATGAACGCGATCGATAAACTAGTAGCCATCGTAGTACGATTCGTTCCAGTATTTCACCACCAGAAAACGTCCTGTCCATTCCTCGATTGGTAGCGATGGGACGTTTGGATTTCGTCAATGGATTCGAAAGCAGCAAGTGGTCCATCGTAATCGCTCACGCTCATCTCTTATTGCTCTGTATGAGTGGGTTTAACCTCGTCTGTAGTCTCTGCTGGCGGGCTTCCTACTTGAAAGAACGTTTATCTATCAGTTTTAATATTTCTCATCCAACGAAAGCAATAATCGAAGTATTAGTCCTCGGTCATTATTAATTCTTTAAAGCTACGAAAAACACTGTATATCGAGAAGCCATTTAAAGAATATTGACCATAAGATGAAGTATGTACTTAAGTACAATCTATCTCGGACCCCGCACATCCAGCACACCGCCTTTGAATTTTCCCTTCG
>MIQA02001111.1:0-42342 GCA_001887855.2 Sclerospora graminicola | reverse complement strand
TTATCAAGCCACCACGGACATGATCAGTGACGAAGGTTTAGCGGATGAAGATACCTCACCTATGGTCGAGAAGCCGGAGTATTCTACGCCGACCAAGCTGCTGATCAGGAGGCCACCGATCGAAGCGACAGGGGAAAGCCGGGTCAAAGAAGGTCCACAGATATTGAGTATAATTAGGCCCGGCTCACCGAAAACAACGGACCCAGATAGCGGAAATGACAGTGAGGAGTTCAAGCACGATCATGAGAAAGAAAAGGAGGATGAACCAGCCAAAGTCATTACAGAGGAGGGTGAACCCGAAGTAAACCATCAGTCGAGTGACGTACAAGGAGCGATTCAAGATGACGCCGATCAGAAAAAGGTAGATCAGGTGGACGAGCAAGTGTGTATACACGAAGGTGGCGATCAGTACATTGAAGGTATCGAGAAGCAGATGGCCGTTTTACCGGAGGTATCGCCCAATATGCCAGAAGTCACCATGGAAGATTTACAGGTCGGTGATCCCGAAGTGAACACTCCCGAGCAGATCGATCAGCTAAAGAAGATCATCTGGAAGAGGCGTCACTTACTGATGGGGAAAGGTAACGCCCTACCCCCGGCCGCATTCGGAGCTGTTTGTGATATAGACGTGGGAAATGCAAGGCCGATCGCTCAGCGTTGTCGTAAAGTTGCACCTCAATACCGGGAAAAGTTATCCGATTTGATCAAGGGTTTGCTGAGTACAAAGAACATCCGACCATCAACATCGCAGTGGGCATCACCGATCGTGATCGTGATTAAGAAGAATGGGGTTGATATTCGACTGTGTATCGACTATAGAATGGTGAATCGCCTCACGAAGTTGATGGTCTACCCGATGCCCCTGATCACCGATTTATTAGAAGATCTGGATAAAGTTTTATGGTTTTGTTCGCTGGATATGGCTAGTGGTTTCTGGGTGGTTTGGATGACTGATCGCGCTCGAGAGATCTCGGCTTTCGTTACACCTTTTGGGCTTTTTGAATGGAGTCGGATGCCATTTGGATTAAAGAATGCCCCACAGATCTACCAGAGGCTGATCGACAATGCTCTCTATGGGTATTTCCAGATAGTGCTGATCGGGAAGCCACTGACCTACATGATGTGTTTACGGAAGGTGAGCCAGACCAAGATCAGGGCCAATCAGTATTGGGAAGGCGATCATACATAGGTGATATCTTGGTCACAGCAACATCCTGGGGTATGCTATGCGATAAGGTCGAACGACTTCTAAACACCTGCGAGCGCTGGAATTTGTCGATCAGTGTGGTCAAGAGTTTCTGGGGTCAACCCAAGGTCGCTTACCTCGGTCATAACGTGTCGATCCAAGGATTGGAAGCAAACCCGAAAGATCTGGCCGCTCTCAGCAACTTACCTTTTCCCCGATCACTGAAGGCCATGCAATCCTTCCTCGGATCTCTGAATTATTATAGCAGATTTATCGAGGACTTCTCGATTTACGCTGCTATACTTTATGAACTGAAGGAAGTTGATTATCATGGGCTACGAGAACGTGATCGGGTAGGAGGATCACCAATTGAGACTGATCACGAAGTTGAAGCTACTGAAACGGATTTCAAGACTGGATCACCGATTGATCGAACTATGCCAGGGTCAGAAGACCACATGAATCGAGCTATGGTAGCCTTCAGTATGTTAAAGGCGAAGATGATCTCGACGCCGATACTGAAACACTTCGATCCAGAGAAGATTCCCGTGGTGATCCTATATGCCAGTAAATGGGCAATATCGGCCGCACTGGTCCAAGATCACGATGGAGTTTATTGCCCGGTGACGTTCACAAGCCGAACATTGAAACCGAACGAAGTTAACTATGGTATTGTGGATAAGGAAGTGCTAGCATTGTTACGTATGTTAGATGTTTGTTACTCTATGCTGGTAACTAGATCAATTAAGGTATTATCCAAGCGATCTAGTTTGGCGTGGTTACTATCCGCGAGTGGTTTAGACGGAAGACTGGGGCGATGGGCAGCGGTGTTATCTCAGTGGACTTTGGAGATCATTAAGTGCACCAAGGGCGAAGAAGAAATTCTTGGGACGCTGGCGGCCAGCATCACGCCCCGATCAGAAGTCGATGAAGCCCTGATCGAGGTCGCTCCTCGGAAGCAACCACGCGAATCGATCACTATACCCCCACCGATCGTCGGCTCGGAGGAAGATCTGATCGTTGTAAGTTTCGACGGATCAGCGAGTGTGAAGAAAGGCGTAGGGGCGTATAGTGCGCTGTTATGGAAACTGCCTGAATGGACTGTTATATCGGCCGGTTCAGATTATACTCCAGGTATCACGGTCAATGAGGCTGAATATCGTGGTCTGGTGCTAGGTTTGGATCTCTTGCGAGAGCAAAAGATCGGAAGAGTAATCATATGCGGAGATTCAAACCTAGTAATTCGGCAGATCACTGGAGAGATCGATTGTAAAGCACCGCGTTTGAAACTACTGAGCGATCACGTTATGAAATCTTTACGTGGATGGCCAAGACATGATCTTTTGCATGTGAAACGTGATTGGAATCGGAGTGCAGATCACTTAGCCACTATGGCTATGCGTGATCAGGCCGGATCAATAATTACTGATCAAGCGTTGCTGGAAGAACTGGTGGAGATCAATAGGCTGCCTGAGCTGATCCGTGTGGATGACGAAAAGGAAGCAGCCCAGATCTTGATTACGACGAGATCACGAACCAGATCACCACCCAACAGATCACCCTCTCGAGAAAGCCTGACAGAAGAAATAGTACAAGAGATGCGGATCGAAAGAATTCTCAAGGCTCAAGACGAGGAAAAATGGATCGTTGATTTGAAGGCGTTTATAAAGGGTGATCTGGAGAAGTTGAGCCAGAGTGAAGCAAAAGATTGTGCCAAGATCACGTCCAACTACGAGATCGACGAAAATGATCTATTGTTTTACTATGTCCAAGCTGATCAGGCCGATGCAGATTTGGACCGATCGGCAAGACTCGTGATCCCGGAGACTTTACAAGCTGATATCTTACACCATTATCATGTTAGTTTGGAGGGTGGCCACCAGGGCGTAGGTCGAACGTATCACAGGATCCGTAAACATTTCCATTGGAGAGGATTATATCGAAGTATACAAAAGTTTGTTGGGATATGTACGGATTGCGAAACTGGAAAAGGTATGCCAAACATCCGGGGAAGATCACCTGGAAATATCCAGGCGACCTACCCTTTCCAAGTGATAGCGATGGATCACATACCGTCCCTGCCAAAATCGTTCAAGGGCAATACAGAGTTGCTGATCTGGACTGATCTGTTCACGGGATTGGTGATCGCGAAAGCGGGATCTACCCGAACAGCCCAACAAGTCGCTTGCAGTTATGAAGAATGTGTTTTTCGACGATTTGGAGCCAGTGAAGTGATCAGGCATGATCGCGAACCGGGTTTCATGGCCGAAGTGTTCCGATCATTTAATCAGATGCTTGGCCAGAAACAGAGCGCGACCATGGCGTATCGTCCACAGGCGAATGGTAAAGCCGAACGGATGGTACAGACGTTAACTAGAGCTATCAAGATGTATGTCGCGGACTCCGCGCAACAAGATTGGGATGAATATGCGGAGAGACTGGTGTTTGCGTTGAATTCTTCTTTTGATCGGATCAGGGGAGATACCCCTTTCTACATGGCGTATGGCTGGGACCCCCGGTCTACCATCGAGTCGGTGATCCCTGTTGGATGCACACGAGGTCGAGATCGCGAGGCTCGTCGATGGCGTATGGGACTCCAGCGGCACTACCAACATGCGCGGGAACAAGTCAACGAACGATTGCGAAGGGCCATCCAAGAAAGAGCTGATCGGAACAATGATCAGGCCGATTCGCACAATATCGAGCCGGGATCAAGGGTTTGGCTTTACTTGGATCGCTTGAAAGAAGGATATGCCAAGAAGTTAGCACATCTGTGGCATGGACCGTTCCGTATAGCCGAACTGATCGGTGATCATGCCGCTCGGCTGATTACTGCAGGTACCGATTATGGAATTTTCCCGATTGTCCACTTGTCGAAGTTGAAACTGGTTCGAGAATACCCTGATCGGCCTAAAACCAGGCTGTCATGCGATGATCAGCCAAGGTTTGATTTTGACGAAGCTCTCTTACCCGAAGACAGTTGGGAAAGAGCGTTGGACCCGAACGAATTCGAAGTGGAGAAGGTTTTGGATACCCGATCAGGCAAGAGGACCCGATTTGGCCGAACCCACCGTGAATACTTGGTTCGGTGGAAGGGTTATGACGATCCCGAGTGGGTAGATGAACGTGATCTGAACTGTGGAGCTTTATTAAGAGAATTTGAACGTGATCGGGTGAGACGGAATCGATTTGGAGTGATGCAAACCCACGAAGAGGATAACCAGGAATCTCAATAGCCTGGGTTGACACATTGTGACTGATCAGCCAAATATGATGATCGGGCAAGTGGAGATCAGGGTGGTTGAGCTGGTTTGGAGTAAACGGATACATATACATACATATATTACTCAAGAATTATACCTGTACGCATGAGAGCGACCGACATACAAGATGGAGACGATAATGAGACATGAACAAGATATACGAAGGTGGAACGCGAAAATCATCAAGAACTGTCGTGATATATTAGTGATTATGGAAAACGAAATAGAAGTTGGTTATCACGACGATCACAGGCCATACTTAGTGCGCAGGCGAGAAACCGTGAACCCTGGATGATCCATGGGACTTGATCGAAACTGGTTTCGCCAAGGTTCCTGCTGATCGGTCCAGATCAGGCAATCACGCAGCGTGGCGACCGGAGTTATATGCCCATAACCGGGATACCAATCCCCGCCGTCAGCCTTGAGTCCTCGCGATCCCGCTCGACGAACAGGTAAATGCAGGACGCCAGGGAACAGGAAAACGTCCAGATCACATTCGCCGTGCTGGATTCCGTCGACGATATAATCGCAGATCGTGGCCCAAGCAGCCCCGGCTTTGGTGCGTCGACGCTTGCGAGCATGATGGTAATGCTCGATCCACGCGTCCTTGCGCATCGCCGTCGTGATCGGGAAATGGTGAGTCGCCTCCCATATTGCTTGCACGTGTTCCTGGTAATATAAAGCCAAGCGTCCCTGCAGCTCGACAAACCAAGGGTGATCAGGAAACGCCAGCCCGGGCATAGGTGTCAGGAGGACATCCCAGGGTGCTGAATCGATCAGAAGCTCAATAGCACCTCTGGTCAGCACCCTTGGTTGCCACTGCTTGTCTTTGGGCGCCGGCGATCTGGTCGGAAAGATCCAGCCTGGCGGGCGGGACCACAAGCGAGGGACGAGTTTCTGCCGCACTTCAAGAACCCGAGGCGTCAGATCCCAGACCTGATCAGCACTCCAAGGTTTCCGTGCTGCCATGTGAGCGGAAGTCAGCTTGCCCTGCATGACGACATACAGATCCATGAACCTTTGGTTCGGATTGTAACTGTAATCATCTTCTCCGACCGACGATTGTTGCGCCGGGATGAAAACGCCCGTGAAATTGGGCGGCGGGGCGGTCGCTGCCCTAGTGGTCGCTGGAGGAATGTTAGGATCAGCTTGAGCCGGTTGTTCCTCCTCGAGATCATCGTCATCGTCGTCATCTGACTCCAGCAAAGTAACGGCCTGGGCCAACGAATTTACGCCTGAATGGCTTGGTGCTTGCGTACGGCGATCAGTGCTGCGCGATCGGGCCAGAACAGACAACGTCCTCTCGTCCAGATCAGTCGATTCGTCGTCCGAGTCAATCGCAAGACGTGATCGCTTGGCGGGAATCATCTTTTTCTTCGACGAGCTGGTCTGCTTACGCTTCCCAGAACTGAAGACCGAAGGCGCTGATCTCGGAGTCGCCGGTGAACGAGATTGAATAGACGCAGAAGCCTTTGAAGTGCTGATCACGGGCTGATCAGCACTACGAACAGGCAAGGAAGCGACGGAGGACGCGGGTGAAGGCGGGGCAGACTCCGGAGACTGTGGCGGTGTTCCAGATGAAGTAAAAGAGCCGATCAGCCCAGGAAGCCGTTGTAAGGCCGTCCGAACTGACCCCGAACCGGTGTTCGGTTTGGTCCACCTCTCCATAGTCTGCACCGCGAGGTTTTTCAGGTCGGCGTTATGCTGAAGCCAGGCGCGATCATCGAGCTCTAGGGTTTCAAGTTTAACCCGAGCAAGATTAAGCTCGCGCCGGCAATCTTCAGCCGCTTTCCGACTCTCGCACAACATTTTCTGTATGTCGGCGCGGCCGATGCGAGAATCGGAAAGTTGCTTGGCCAAGAGCTGGACCTGCTCATCCGAATAGCGAGCCTCGACCTCCCGACGCTCTACGTCCTCGGCAGCGCAGATCTTGTCGTGCAGCAGCTGATCATGGTCGAGACGGTGATCATCGAGCCGTTGTAGATGATCCACCATCTCGACCATCGAGTTTTTCATCGCCTCAATACGTTCATCTGGAAATAAACATGGAGAGTCAAATACGGATTACAGAAGAAGCGAATGAGATAAACGTACCCTGATCGCGGATGGTAATAGTCAGCGAATCGATCAGCGACTGTAAAGAGGCGACGGTGTCCGAAGGCTTGGAAAGTCGCTGAGCAGCGAGGTCAGCCGACAACTGATCACGCTCCATCGTCAAACCCTGAACGCGATCAGTCATGTCTCGCAAGTCTTGGCCAAGCCGGTCGTGATCTAGCCGGAGAGTCGATAGCTGGGCAGCCAGATCAGCGGAATCATGTGCCAAGGAATCAGCAACGATCCGACGGTCGGATAACTCAGCGGTAAGTGCCCGGTTGGTATCATACAGAGAAACCAACTCGGGAATTGCACTTCGGAGTTCCGACCGTAGCCGACAAGCCTCCACGGGCCCCAACGTGAATGGACCCGATCCATCTATCAGGCGAGCGAGCTGCTCCAAGGAACGGAGAGGGCGATCTGATGGAGGTCGAGCGGGAGGATTCCAAGGCGGTCGATACGAAGCGAGAGCCGTTGTTGGACGGATGAGGCTGGTCGTGATCGGCGCCGAAGTCGTGATCGGGGCGATCGCGGGAGTAGTCGAGCTGGAAACGGAAGGCGAAGAAGCGATCGGGCGGGCAGCCGAAGAAGACGAAGAAGGAAGAGAAGATTGGCTCGCGTCGGCCATGGTGATCGCCAGAGAGGAAGTTTAAAAGTGAGTGAGTCGAACTGCAGTCGTTGTGCGGCTGCAGTTAGTCTCAGGGGCGGCTGTGGTAAAGCGATCGGAAAATATTGGGACTGAAGTGGACCACACATGGCCGTTGATTGGTGACGATAGAACACCCATCAACATATGACGGTTGATGGGTGGGAAAAGGTTGATCACGGTTAAGAGGAAAAGGTGGCGGACAACGGATATTCACGATGTGAAGAAATCAGCCAAGTACTGTCGTTAAGCCCAGTCCCAGACACTGATGGAACGATGGAGATCACGATCATGATCGTTATTACAGTTACTAAGGGCCGTTCTTACAAAATGTCCCGGGACGGGACCCCGGGACAGTCCCAAGTCCCGAAAATAAGAATCAAATTTTGGTCTGATTTTTTTCACATTAAGTTCGAACTGACATACTCTAAAATATATATAAGCCTCGCTAATGTGCAATTACTGCAGAGATATTCAGAGACATCTTTAAGCTATTCATGAACGCAGTGTTAATTCTTACCGACGAACGACGACTGATTCGCGAAAATAGAAGGCCTAGCGTAAACCCGAAGCTCAAACGATTATAGAGTATGACGCAAAGGTTATTGGGGGGACAAGTTGATTACGACAGATCGTCGGCTACGATTGCCGCCATTATTCTGCCAGGGGTCTGCTTCGTTATACTAATTTCCATCGCACTACGATTATCACGCGGCCACAAAAAAGATGCTTGAGAGGTAGAATTAGCGAAACGATGTTAGCTCTGTCGAGAATCAGCTAGCTTGCAAGCACAGGAGTAAGGAAATGCTGCTTCGTTAAGTGTTGTCCTCACGCGGGACCACTCGAATCAAAATGGAGGCTACACAATACAATACCGAGCATACGAATTAGATCACTCACTAGACTCCTTCCGTACCGTCGCTATCCTTGGTGTGCTCACTGGAAGACGAGACTTTTCTTCATCCGAATCCGACTCAATCTCTGGATTCACATCCTCGTCCGATGATGAACCGTGCGTCTTTCGTGTCATCTCTAGGCCGGGACTATCTGTCATTGGCAGCTAGACATCATACAAAACCAAATCATTTACCATAACGAGAAAACTATCAAGGAATAGACCTTTCAAACATACCTGCATGGAATACGCAAACTGTGAGCTGTTCTGAGTAGGCCGCCAAATAAATGTCATCGCGACTGAGACAGTGAAATTTAACACAGGAGGCCACGAGCTGCATCCACTCCCACTCAGCGTCCCACTCATAGACGTCAAGGCGACTGCAGACGGCCACAACCGTCAGAATAGTAAAAAATGCGATAAAAGCAGCTAATGACCACGCAAAAGAGCGATACATACTCAGCTTGGCAAACTGCTTTTGTTCCCGCAGATCTCGCAGAATGCGCTCCATGGAATCCACATGACCAAAAGTAGGTTACACAGTAGCCGAAGAAATGACCAAGCGGTAGGCCTCTCACGAAAGTCGGCACCACTGGACGTGCCGCGCATCACCTCGTCAGCGATCACCGAAGGAAAATATACCAACGACAAACCGGCAATCACGCTCACTTCAACACGGAGTAAGGTGCTTCGTACAATCCCGTATCCGAGACACACGATTAGCAAAATAATCCGAGCCAAGGTGCGCATTAGCATCTGTCATTATTTTCACATCATTTCACACCGATTACTCGTCATTTAAACACACACGTAGCTCAGCCACAACAAACAACGTACATCCAATATCACGGCAATGAGAAATGTCGTCGGATATGGACAGCAGACGGGTTCTCCCGTTTTATTCATCCGATAGAACGCGTAGAACCAAACTGCAGACGCGATGATTAATAAAATCAGCGAAATTCCCCAATGCAACGACAGTAGTTGGCGACGATGCCGAATCAACAAGAACGCAAAGAAAAAGTCCAGCAGCAGATATCCGAGTGCCGAGAAACCGCTACAAGGAAGCATACCGTACAGCACGGTGGGTAGTAACCCATAAGGGTTACGCACCTCCATCGACCCTACAAATGTCAGCGTTCCCGTGCTGCACTTTCATCATTAGCGCAGACAAACACCTGTGTGTCTGTCCAGCCGCTAGAGGTCACGAGATGTGACACATTAACGCTCACTGAAGGCGTCGGGCCGTTCTTCACATTGAACACAAAGCGCTGGATGTCCGACATGCCATCATACTTTTTCCCTTCGACGTTGGAGCAAGCCAAGAGCTCGATCTTGTTGGCCACCGCTTTGAAATCCTGATAACACTATCAGTCTATCGTTTGCGTACGACGTATTTTTTGTTGACCGTCCCAGTCCCAACGTCCCAAAAAAAACGTGGGACCAAGCCAGATGGTGGGACCGATGCCGTCCCGACGTGACCTAACCCGCGCTTTCTAGGCCAATCGTTGTCGTCCATTTGGTCCCGGGATCCCGGGACATTTTATAAGAACGCCCCCAAGTGGAGTTCCCGTGGATGTAATGTGAGAAGAGTAACTGTTGACATGACGTGTCAAGGGCAGGTGACCAGCCGATCTCTGAATAGTATAGTGGTTGAAGTTGATCATGACGCGAAGTTACGGCCTGATCGGCCTATTCTGCCCGAGCAATGAAGATTAGATGTGAAATGAAGTCGGGCATGTGGAGTGACAGGTTGTGTGAGTGATGAAAACCTATGGTTGGTCGGAAGATGACGTGGCAAGGCCTGATCAGGCCTGATCAGCCGAGATCGGCGTTATATGGTTGTCCTGACGGGGTATAAAGGTCGGAAGTATGGCTTAGAAGATGAATTGAGTCGTGATGGTGATGACCCAGAGCGTTCCCGAGGTGATCAAGGGCTGATCAGCCCGATCACCACCTGATCACTCGGTTGATCACTATGCCGATCGTGATCAGGGCTGATCAGCCTCTGATCAGCGTTCAGATGCAAGGGCAAGTAAGTTCTCGGTTTGGTCGGACTGTATACGAAGTGGACAAGCGCTGAAGAGCAGATCCCAAGTGGTTTCAAGGTCGTTTGTTGAAGATCGGGATGGGTTGAAGATCTTTCGAAGAGTCGGGTCGTGATCAGGGCAGAAGTGGTACAGATCAGCTTGAAGGTGCAGCCAGGATGGGCAAGGTGGTGCTACGCAACCGTGCGACGAAGTAAATAGGTTCGAAGTATAAGTCAGGCATGAGTTGATGTACGGTACACAGGTATAGGACATTGCATATATAATAACAGGTTTAGATTTTCCCCCTAAAGCAAAGAGTCGCTCCGCCACGTGTGCGGTCATTGGGAGCACAGGGTTGATTAGTCCCCTCTTGCTCAACTAATTCCCGGTTAAGACGCGCTTAGACGCATTTTGGCTTACCGGAAGGCCCCCGACGGGTTTATTTTAGGTGATCGAACCTCACCCTCAACGCGCACGTGTTTGGAACACGTTAATAATATTGGTAAAGGTTTTGTGGAGATAACGTTTGTGGATTACTGTGGAAGATCGTGGTTTGATCGCGTTTTCTTGGTTTCGTTATATATCTCTCTCATTGGCTGGCCTGATCAGACGAACTTTCCTGATCAGTGCCTAGATACTGATTAAGTATCGACCCCAACCCGTTCTCCGGTGAAGATTTCCACCCGAGGACACCCCCCGTCTCGAGAAGGTCATCCCCTCCGACCTGATCAAGATCATCGTTTTCGTCACCGAGTCCACCTAAGTGAGTGTAACCACCCCCGATCAACGGGTACACAAGGTGAGATGAAGTTAAATATAGATCCTGACGAGCATGAAGACCGGCCAGATGACCGGGAGGATCAGATCAGTCACCACAATGGTGATTCATCTGATTCCGATGCTGATCAGGATCGACGGAGTACCCCCTCCGATAGTTGGTCGTCCGGGCCAGTGGGTATCCGGATTCCGCCCAAGACTTCGGTCATGGATTTGGAAATCGGCTCCACCACAGTAATGCCACCCACAAATGTCGCGACCAGTCCAATGTTGAAATACTTGGCTTCCAGTCCATTCAGCTTGAGAATATCCCACAGTCCAAATGGTTTTTTCACAAGGACATTCGTCTCCAAAGCTTGAGGAGGAGTCTTGACAATCTCCATCTTTTCCGATCCACCACTACTGTACGCAAGCGTTTCGAGCTCCTCACTGCGATCGTCACTCCTAGCTCGCCTACGTCTTGTGAACGCAACTCTTGGATACGATACATGTTGTGTTAAATGCCATGTTCCAGTTGCACAAGCTCGTCGTGTGTCCCCGTTTCGACTAGCTGTCCTTCCTGTACGACCAGAATCTTGTCCGCATGACGAATTGTACGATGGGCAATCATTAGTGTCGTCATCTAGGTCGTAGCCATTAACTCGTTCGGTGCCGCTTGGACAATCTGTTCGCTTTCATTGTCCAGCGCGCTCGTGGCTTCATCCAGGACCAAAATGTTTGGGTTTCGTACAATCGCACGGGCAATCGCCACGCGCTGCTTCTGTCCACCCGAGAGTGACACGCCTTTTTCACCCACCATGGTGTCATACTGTTCTGGCAATGCCATGATAAAGCTATGCGCATTCGCGAGCTTGCACGCTGCGATGGCCTCGTCTCGCGTCATATGGTCCCCCGCACCCATGGCAATGTTGTCAAAAATGGTCGTGGCAAAGAGGACACGCTCCTGCGCGACCAGGCCAATCTGGGAGCGTAGCCCCTTGACATTCAAGGTCTTGATGTCCCGTCCGTAAATGGTCCCACTTGTTGAATCGTAAAAGCGTTCGAGCAGCGAGATCTACGTACTTTTGCCACCCCCACTGGCCCCGACAAATGCTACCGTTTGTCCCGATTCAATTGTCACATTATAATACCGCAGAATCGGCGCGTCCGGACGGCTGGGGTAGGCAAAATGGACCTTCACAGCTTCAATTTTGCCTTCACAGGTTGATGGAATGATCTCCTCGATCTCATTCCCTGCGTCGGTTGCACTTGCAGTGTCCAAGACGGCAAACAGTTCCTCGGCCGCCCCGGCTGCTTTGGAGACGGCCGTGACATTGGGCGAAATTTGGGCCAACGAACTCAGCCCATGAGCACCGCAAAGAACGCGGCAAAGACGTCGTCTGGCGTCGTTTTACCTTCGAAGCTTTCCAGCCGCCATACCAGAGGATACCGAAGGAGGTGGGGGCACCATGATATTCAGCACTGAAGGCGGTGGTCCTTATGGAAGCGGTGGCTGCGATCGCAGATTTGGAGGCTGGAGCGGTAGATGAAGCGGGTTCGTCGGCGCAATTGAGGCTGTCGATTGATTACGTGGGTTCATGAGTGACCAGGCACACAGAGTCAGAGCAGTCCGCCCAGCGGAAAATTTGCTAAATAGAGTAAACAAATAAATTACAAGCATAAAAATAATTTACATGTGCCACATAAAACCAAAACCACATGTAGTGTTGAAACTGTTTAAACACTCTAAATTTGTCAAATCTACCATATTTGTGAATTGCGGGGTTATTTTGCGATTGTGCCAACAGTTGGGAGCGGTTCTGGACTACGCACGCGGCAAGGAAACAGAGTACCGTAGCAGCTTTTCTTTGACTTCATCCAGTAAGGTGTTGTTCGTATTCTCAATCACAGTCACAATCGTATCTTATTCTACTGGCAGGCCACCCAGTAGAATGACGAGATGACGGGGTCATCCATCCGATCATCCACGGCCTCCATCGCTACCGCCAAGTCGCTAAACTTGTTGAGGAGCCTCGCCATGCTGGCGCCTTCCTCCATCTTGAACTCGTGAAGTCGACGTGTCAGCGTGATAAGGTTCTGGATGCTACTCTTGTTGTAATAGTCCTGTCGGATAATCCATGCCTGCCTCGCAGTTACTGCGTGGCGGATCTTAGACTGCTGCTCCACTCCAATTCCTTGCGCGATAATCGCAAACGCTCTTGAATCATTGAGTCCGAAGCTTGGTCATTCATCTGCTCTTCCGTCTAGTTCACCGTGGCATACGGGAGTAGCCCCTTCTTGGTCAGCATCATTTACATGCTGAATTTTCCAATGGTAAATTGTTGTTTTAGGTCTGACGGCTCTTCAACGTTGTTAAGATAGTACCGAGGTCTTCCCCTGAGCACAGATTCAGAACCTTGGTCTCATAAACGGCTCGGCACCAGTCAATTTGGAGAGTGGGATTGATTTCTTATTGTTTGGTTCCCTCACTTGGTTATCGCCGCCATTCTCTTCGGTAGTTGTCTCTATTACACTTATTCCCTGACTTCCACCGTTTTTCTCTCCGCTAGTATCCACATTTTCCGGTGTACTGTCGTCACTCTCGCCAAGCCTAGGTAATTTATGGAGACCTGTTTCAAGTGTGGAAAGAGTGGCCACAAGAAGCCCCAGTGTAATAAGCCCGACAATAGTGAAGCCATACTTATGGCTTATGCAACGTGTGAGCAGCGCTGGTTGGTTGATTGATAGTGTTGCGTCGTCACACATGTGGCCCTACCGTGACGATTTCGATACGTACCAGGGGCTCAGCAGAAAAATTGAAGTGAAGGTCGACGATGAAAGGTGCAGGACGTGGTGACGTCCGGATGATGTTGAAGGACAGAAAGATCGTGATAAGCAATGTAATACATATCCCGGGGATCGATCGGAGACTCTTGTCAGTACCCAAGCTGACCGAGAAAGGCTGGGTGACACAGTTTAGTTCGGAGGTGTGCACGATAATGAAGGGGCAACATGTGGCGGGCCGTGCCCGGCTCAAGAACAATTTCTATGTGCTATGCCATGGTGGTTGAGTACAGAGAAATAAGCAGCCAGTGGGAGCTGTATCTGCTCAAGTCAAGTCATTCTTGATGAAGACGCTTGACGATAAGCATATCAGAATTGTCACGGATTTCGACAAGGCTTATGATATTTTTCAAGCCATATGTGATCGATACAAGGGCACCAAGGCTTACGGTGATCCCTACGGTATATGAACTACCTGTACAATGCTCGTTGCCAGGAAGGTGATGACATGACAGAGTTCATTCTCAAGTACGAAGACGCCGTGAGCGATCTTAATACCGTACTGAACAACAGTTTTGACAATAATGTCTTCTCTGTGTTCCTCTTCAACGCGATGCCTGCATCGTGGGAGAGTGAGATGCGCATTTGGCGCGGAAACCGTGAAATATTGCCTCTTCGAGAGCTTAAGAGTAACTTGGAGTCCCATGTGACCAAGAAACTCGCGCAAGAAAGATTCGCGCTATCCCGGGGTACACCCGAAAGTATTGAAACCCAGAATGAACGTGCTCTGGTATCAACTGCTCCTGTCGCAAGTGCTCAAGCCCTTGTGGGTACGAACACTGACAGTCGACGCATATGCTCGTACTGCGATCGCTCAAATCACACAATGGCTACGTGCCGAGTGTTGGTGAAGCACATGTCGATTGGTCAGGTAAAACCCAACACAGTTATACCTACCAACTTCAAGTTGCCGAGCAATAACATGAGCACCCGACGCAACTCGACCACTGTTCACAGCAATCGTCAACACCCATACTCGCGTAGCACCAACCGCAACGGTAACGGGGGAAGAAGTAATTTTGGTCAGCGTGAATACGGTCAAGGCAACCGCAATTCCGGTCGTGGAAACAGCCAAGGTAATTCCGGCTACAACCCACAGCGCACCTTCGATGGTAGCAGTGATGCTTACAACACTGTTAACGGTGGCTACAATGGTGGGAACAGCAATTTCAACCAAGGTAACAACAGATATGATCAGTCCCGTCACAACAACAGCGCGATGATTGCAATTACCGCCGCTACTGTGTCGACGTTCGGTTTAACAGCCAAAATGACTCCCACGGATGTTGATCCGGTCTGGACTATCGACTCTGGTTGTACGCGCCACGTGACGTATAACTAAGCGTGGTTCACGACGACAACGCCTTACACAGGCTGGATCACTGTGGGTGGGAAGAACCAAATCCCGATCCTTGCAATTGGTGATATCTCCCTCAAGGTCATTGATTCCAAGGGACGACCGCAGACGCTCACGCTGCACAACGTCCTCTACGCGCCCGAAATCAAGTTCAATTTGTTTTCGGTGCCTGCGGCTGTGAAGGAAGATTTTCGTTTTTCTTTTAATCGCATGCAATGCGCGATTAATACGAGCCAACATTTTAGCGTGAAGGCCAAAATTGCCACGCATGCCGACTTGTACCAATTCATGGCAAGTCCGAAGTCGACATCCACCAGTAACCCGACGGCTCTGATCACCCTTCATGGTAAGTCAGCCATTTTACGTTTACATAAACGAATGGGTCATCCTAACTTTCGTATATTACAGGCTTTGCCTAAGAATGAAGCGATCATCGATCACGAACTCGATGGAGTAGGATCGCAACTAGATATTACATGTTCTTCATGTTCACTAGCAAAGTCACACCGTCAACCATTTAATCTAAATAAAATCGTTGAACGTGCAAAATTTCCTCTTGAAAAGGTTCATAGTGATATATGTGGTCCAATGCCGACACCAAGTCTAACCGGTTGTCGCTATTTTCTAATCTTTATTGATGACTGTACGCGTTTCGCAGTCACATATATTATCAAAGTTCGTTCCGAATTATATGAATGCTACGAAGACTTTCGCCGCAAGGCGCTTAATGTTTTTCGCTCTGATGTTCACACTATCCAATATACGTCCATTAATTATGAACCTGAAATTAAAACTCTTCAAGCTGACAATGCGAAAGAGTATGAAAAACTTGGTCGAACGTTGTGGGAAAAATACGGAACCAAAACGCAATTTACAATGGCATACACACCCGAACAAAATGGCGTAGCTGAACGAAGAATGCGTACCTATATGGAACGCGTTCGAGCTACCCTATTTGAAGGAAATTACCTCGTGGATTATGGGCTGAATGCGTTCGCCACATTACTGACCTGGTGAACATGACCCCCAGCTCTGTTACGAATAACAAAACGCCTTATGAGCTTTGGTATGACAAGAAACCTTCCGTCATGAACCTCCGTGTTTTTGGATGCAAAGCTTTTGTCCACGTCCCAGAAACACATCGGGACAAGCTAGATCCACATGCTACTATATGCATGTATCTCGGTCTACCCGACCATAAGCGTGGTTTTCGACTACTTGATGTTTCCACTGGCAAGATTATCTACAGCCGTGATGTTACTTGACGAAACCGTATTCCCCTCCTTGACATTTTTGCCAACGGAATCAGGATTAGGTAGATCAAATCGATCAGCAGAGCTAGAACAGCCTAATAGGGATGAAACTTCCCCAAATACGGATCGTATTATATTGCCTACGACACCGTATAATGTAACTCATCAACCTACAGAGAATGTTGCATCTAAGCCGGCGAATACATCACTATACTTGCCATCCTTGGCTGATGCTTTGCACCGAAACGAGCAAACATATAGTTTTATTACACAACCATCCCAACGAGGCACCAAGCGCAAGTTTGATGACATAGATCAACTAAATGACGTTCCCCTTGAAAAATCCGTTCCTCTTTTAAATAGTTCTGAGGATATTGCAGACGAACATCGTCGGGTCAATCTCATTTACACTCTTCTAGCTATTCGCTATATTGCCGAGCCGCGTACATTCCGCGAAGCTAAGACATCTTCTCATGCTGAAGACTGGTTTAATGCTGCTCAATCCGAGATCAAGTCTCATGATGACAACGGCACACGGACACTTGTCCCTCGACCATCGGGAAGGAAAGTACTTCGAAACCGATGGGTCTGGGTTGTCAAATACAACGGCAACGGCGAAGTAGACCGATTTAAAGCTCGATTAGTAATAAAAGGTTTTCTCCAACAGTTTGGTATTGACTACACAGAAATTTTTGCCCCTGTGCTACGAATGGAAGTCCTTCGTCTTCTTCTTACTATTGCAGCAATCCTTAACTATGAAATTCACCAAATGGATGTGAAGACTGCTTTTCTCAATGGTTTTCTTGATGAAGAAATTTATATGGAGCAACCTGAAGGATTTACAATCCCAGGAAAAGAGCATTTGGTGTGCAAGCTCAAGAAGAGCTTGTATGGACTCAAACAGGCACCCCGTGTGTGGTATCAAACCCTCGCGAAATTCCTGGAGAGCATCAAATTCCGACGTCTCATCAAAGATCGATGTGTCTTTGTCGGATCGCTCCATAATCAGACATGCTATATTGCAGTCTATGTTGACGATCTACTGATCATCGCTCCAACACCTGCCCTCGTCAATGAAATCAAATCTGCCTTGAAGAAGCGTTTCAATATGACAGATTTAGGGGAGGTGAAGTACTTGCTCGGTTGGTCCATAGAGCGGAACCGCAAAGACCGAACAATCTTCATCCACCAAGAGAAATATGCTACTAAGGTCCTGGATCGCTTTAAAAACATTGTGACGTATCCCGTCACTACACCAGTTGACCGCAGCATAAAACTGTCTAGTGCCATGAGCCCTCAAACAGAAGCTGAAAGAAATATGATGAAAGACATTCCATATCGCGAGGCAGTCGGCAGCCTCATGTATCTTATGATAGGCACTCGCCCTGACCTAGCATACTACATGAGAGAAGTAAGTCAATACCTCTCCAACCCTGGCGAATAACATTGGAAAGCAGTAGTTCGAGGTTTCAGATACCTGCATGGCACAACAAGCCACGGACTAACTCTGGGTGGAACAATCCAGCAGACTACCCGTCAACTCACGGACAGTCTTACCGCTTTTTCAGACTCTGACTATGCAAGCTGCTCAGATACTCGACGATCTATAGGTGGTTTTGTGACAATGATCGGTAAAAGTCCGATATCGTGGCTTTCTCGAAAACATCATACTGTGGTTCTATCCACAACGGAAGCTGAGTATATTGCACTCTGTCATTGCATGCAGGAAGTAATATTTCTAAAGACCCTGCTTAGTGAACTTGGATTTCGATCCACAAAACCAACAGTAATTCACGAAGACAACCAAAGTTGCATTAAACTTGCAAATAATCCTGAATTGCACGGTAGATCTAAGCATATCGATATACGCTATCACTTTGTACAAGAAAAAGTAGAACAACAACAGTTCACTATAACGTATTGCAATACAAAGGACATGATAGCCGATATTTTTACCAAGGCACTTCCAAAGCCTCAATTCCTTTATTTAAGAAATAAACTTGGTGTTACAACTCGGGACAGAATGTCTAAGCAATCATACAAACCAGACAACCAATTCTCTTAAGGTTTTCCTACGCAAGCTATGCGAGGTTTTCCCTGGTTTCCTAACCCAATTTGAAATACTTAATCAAAACTGAAAAGCTTGAATTGTTTAAGGTTTTCCTACGCAGGTTCTGTGAGGTTTTCCCTGGTTTACTAACCAATTTGACATACTTAAATAAAATGAAAAGCTTGAACAGCTTGGTTTTCCTACTATGTGATGTTTTCCCTGGTTTACTAACCAATTTGACATACTTAAACAAAATGAAAAGCTTGAACAGCTTAAGGTTTTCCTACGCAAACTATGTGAGGTTTTCCCTGGTTATCTGATATATCTAAACAAATATTTAGGGTTATTATTGATACTAATTATATTAAATTTTAAGCCTTATTATGGCTTCTATGACGACCCGTAGATTCTAGTACTATTCAACTAATTCTAGCCATGGTGGTCCGAGCTATCAGCAGTAAACTGCCGCGTAACCAAGATCCGGGGTTATGACTAAGAACTGATTGAACAGTCTAATGCTGCTTTCATATTTGGATATCTTCTTCACTGTATATTAACGTATAACCCACACGAGCAACTGTCAATTTTAAATTACAAAAATGTACTCATCCAATCCAGTGGGGCTGTTGGAGTTAACGGCTTGTCTTAGTACATTTACCCTTTATAAGAATTACCTCTTTTAACTAATAAAGAAGTATTACCCTTGGTACTCTTTAAAGAATTAACACACAAGAGAATAAGTGGCATTGAATCCGCTACACTTGCACTTATATGTGCATATATATATTAAGTGCTAATGTTTCTACTGAGGTATAGGAACTCTACATGAATGTCTTTACAGACATAATGCTTGGTGTCGATGATAAAAGTAAAATATAATTATTTTTGCCTTCTTGCAAGCAAGTTCTTTCTCTACCTTCACTATTTCTACGCGCAACGTGCTATCACTTCAACAGTATCAAACACATCAGGATTTATCCGGTCACGACGCGTACGTGAAGCCCCAACAGGCAACGACTGGACTTCCGAAGGTCAGCAGGCCTAGTAACTACTTGTGTGGTGGGTGTGCAAAGGGCAAAATATCGGCTTCTCCGTTCCCCAACGAGTCGACATTCAAGACTCGCCTGTTCGGGCTTGTGCATTGGGAGCTGATTGGACCAATGCGTACCTAATCCACTGATGGAACGAGATACACAGCAATCTTTGTGGATGACTACAATGGTGATATGGACCTATACCTTCTCAACAAGAAATCGGAAGTGTACTCAGCGTTTATCGACTACAAGAAGAAGTTGGAAAAGCTATGTGGTACGAGGATCCTTTGCCACCGCTCGGACAGCGGCGGTGAGTACACGAGCGAGTAATTCAAAGATAAGTGTCGGCGACTTGGGATCGCTCACCAGAGGACAGTACCGTACAGTCCGCAACAGAATGGGGTAGCACAGCAAATTTAACCGATGGCTTGTTGAGAAAGCCAGGTGGTGCACAACAAAGGTGTGTCACACAAGTGGTGGGCGAAGGCCATGGCGACTGCAGCCTACTCGATCAATCGCACATCCAATACAAGACCCGACGTAACTTCACATGTAATCATCTGTCGTGTGAGACCTGATCTCTTGCATTAGGGTGGATGGTCTTCGCGCTCATTGACCCGTCAAAACGAGCAAAGCTTGATACCAAGTGTTTCAAATGCATTATGTTCGGGTACGCAGATGACACGAAGGTACAGGGTACTGAACCTCGAGAGTGGTGAGCTGGTGGTGCGTCGCAGCGCCAGGCTTGATGAACGTTAAGTAGACGGTATCTACGATGAAGGAAGTGAGGTTGTATGGTCGGACCTTCGACGGCGACGACCGCGTAAAGGATTTCGTTGTAAACAGCAGCCCGGAAGCAGTGAACACCCACAAGGACGTGGAAATGCATGAGCGGAAGGAAAAAGAGCTCGATCTAGTAATGACGGGCGTTCCGACTGGTATCGTGACGATGCATCAGAGCGGACAGCCATCGCTGACGCCATTGCATTTAGACGAGGATCGAAATCTCGAGCAAGCGATAGTTTCCACGCGCACATGCAAATAACAAGCAGCACCACAAGCGATCGAGAGCTAAAAAGCGCTCCTCCCGAACCAAGTGGTGGCCTACCGACCACACAACCCTGGTGATGACAGTATCGTGCCATTCGACGACTCGAGAGCGAGTTGGAGTGGACGTGACCGTATTTCCAAGTGCCCACAAGTTGACGATGCCGACGTACTGTATAAAGTGCTGTGATGAACGAAGCTACTCCGAAAATGTACAAGGAAGCAGTCCTATGTGACGAGAAGTACCGGGGGATCAGTGCAACCAGTGCTGAATTCGAGGCCCACGAGCGCAACCGCACATAGAAAAAACTAGAGAGGCAGCCGTGGATGAAGACCACAAAAACGAAGTGGGTTTTTGTAAAGAAGCACTATAAACTCGGAGAGATTCTGCGATGGAAGGCCGGACTGGTCGCCTTCGGGTTCCTGCAGACCTTCGGTGTGGATTTCGTCAAGAACTACGCTGCTGTGGCGTGTATTAATATCATTAGCATGCTACTACCATTGTGTACATCACTTCGTAATGAAATTGAGCAGCTTGATGGTGACACGACATTTCTAAACGCACAGCTTGAAGATGACGTATACATTGAGATCCCAGAGGAGATGGACATTGCCGGTGACTATGTGTTGAACTTGAACAACGCTTCATAAGGGCTCCAGCAGGTAGGCAATGCGTGGTTCAAAACCGTCCAAAGTGTACTACTTGAGCTAGGGTTTATCGCTTGTGGTGGCCGACGCATGCATCTTCTTAAAGCGAGTTGGTGACGACCAAGAGTACCTATGCCTCTACGTAGACGACATTGTCGTGGCTGCACGAACCACTGAACTTGTGAACTGTGTAAAGAAGGTGATCGGATTTTGCATCAAGGAGATGGATCCTGTGAGGCACCTCTGGGGTATGGAGATTGCATACTATCGTGAGGAACTAATTATGGCTGACAGCGTTGGCTTCTTTCGGTCACCGTACACGATTCTTGCAAACCACTTCTTTGTAGTCCTGTCAACACCACCGAATACCCAAAACTCTGGATGTGGTTGGCCTCGATTATATATATATATTTTTAAACTGGTCTCGTCAATTTCAACGACATGACCTATACCACCTATCTGTTTACGCAAACAAAACATCATTTTAGTAGTTTTTCAAAAGCTTTAAAAATATGTAGTACAAACCTTCTTATTGCAACGAAGAATCTCTGCTGAGCACACGTCCCTTGCGTAATTATACCATTGCGTCACCGTGTTGGGTGTCACACCAAACATCTTTGCGGCAGCGCTTGAGGGTAACTGTAGACTCCAGGCGTATAAAAGTTGAATAGTTTTGGAGGTTGGCGTTTTCATGTGGCTAAAGAACGTGTTCATGAGTAGACCTCGTTCAACCCGGCACCCACTGCGGTAGCAACGCCATCGCGGCCTTTTACTATTTGAACTTAATGTCATAGGACCCGCACACTTTGGACAATCCATACTGGTAGGTATGAGTCCAACACTTCTGGTCCACTCAATCGCGCTTCCCTCGGACGATCAAGCCTTAGTTACGGTCTTGTATGTGAAGGAAGCATTGCAGCTAACGTCGTATTCGTAGGAGACAGTAGTAGAAGGGCGGGCCATGTTGGGACTTGTGATATAAAAAAAGGTTTGAAAATTTACCGTGCAGAAGTATGCAATGTGGTCCCTGAGACAGGGCAATTTTAATTTGTTGATCTCGATCTCGCTGTAACCTTTGAGGAAATTCCACTTACGGACATTCTGACGTACAATCGGTTACGTGTTGTTAGGTATTCTACTTAAATGATGGAACTTAAGGCCTCCTGATAGTAAGGACGGTGTTCAGTGTCAGCGAGATTGATGAATTTGGGCGTGAAGACATTATCCGATAGAATATCGACGAAAATTTCCAGCAATCAGCGTCCCATGCAAGAGTCACAGTCAATGACCCAGCAGGGCATTGAATGCACCCAGCTGATCCGTTGGGTGAATAGGTTCCTAGCGGACACGCATTCGAACGATAATCGGACGTAGCAAAGCGACAAAAGTACCTTGCATGACACCAGCCAGTACATGACGCTATACTCAGTCTTTCTATGTCGCCATACATTCCTTCTGGACAGCGAAAACGAATGCCTTGACGACAGTAATATCCTTACACTCTCGGAAGCTCCGAGAGTGCTACGTCTTTTTTTCTTTTTGCTGGTGTCATTGTGAAGGAACTTTCGGATACGCTGGTGAACAATCAGCTCAAGGTGTCATTGTGAAGGAACTTTCGGATACGCTGGTGAACAATCAGTCTTGGTGCTGGTCCAATTATTACAAGAAATGCTAGACGATGAGTTTATGGTGGCAAGGATTTAGTAGGACGAAAGGAACAGCTAGCAAACACTTGGGTTATGGTGGTCTGAACCGGTTTCTTGCGGAACTTGACGTGCTTCAAGCGAAGTTTCCGCTGGAGAAGGAAATGGAAGCTTTGATTCCCAAACTTGACGTGAAAATGGTCGATATGTATCAGCAGCTGTACTCAGGAAAGAAAGACATTCGTGCGTCTGCTGAATGGATTCAATCGTACAAGAAACAATGTACTGGAACAGCTACGCAGTAAAAAAAAAGAAGCGGAGGGATGATTTGATTAAAATACAAGCGAGTTACTCCGTTTCCGTCTCAGTGTCCGCTTCAGCTTCAGCTTCCGCCTCTGCCTCTGCTTGAGCTTTCGCCTTTGTCTGAGTCTCCACTTGATCCGTATCCTGAGGCTGAATCTCCACTTCCGTCTGCTTTCGCTTCATGGGCGAAAAAACGCAATGAGATCTTTGATATTAATGGTCTCGCTGCCATGTCTGTTTTGATGGCATCAATGGCTTCATCCACTTCTTCCGGTGTGAACAAGTCGGTCTCGTGTTTCAACATACGAGCAATGTACCGCGTTCGTACCAACCCAGGTTCTCGTTCCAGTCCATCGGCGAGATCGAGTATCGCATTTCGACGTCGATGGGCCAAGCCCATGGTCGGTTCACCATCGGGGAAGGCATGGAGACTATCGTCGCCCACGAGTTTGGCAAAGTAGCCACAATAATCAACTTTAATCTCCTTGAGTTCTCCCGTGTGAATATCATAGACGAGTCCATGAATATTTGGCTCATCAGGACGTCCCAATCGATGTTGCACGACATTCATCTTGTAGATATTGAGACACTGTTGCTTGACATTCAACTCGAAGGTCCGACGATACCGGGCTTCATAATCTGGCAGTGCATCGAGTTCTTATTTATGATTGCGTTGAATGTCCCGCACAATACTGAGCAAATTGTCCAAAATGCCAATATGTTTGTTCTCCATGGCGGCTTTGACACCACCACAGCTATAATGACCACAGACAATGATATCTTTGACTTTGAGCGACTCGACAGCATATTGGACGACCGAGAGGACATTCAGGTCATTGGTCATGACCAATTTGGCGACATTGCGATGACAAAACATTTCGCCAGGATCCAAGCCCGTGATTTCTTCAGCAGGAACGCGTGAATCCGAACATCCGATCCAAGATAAGGAGGATGTTGACTCTCGGCCGTGCGATCAAAGAGAGACGAATCCCGTCGAAGCAAGTCTTCCCGCCATTTTTTATTATCCAATAAATGTTGAATGGATTTGGACGAGTGAAAACAGTCGGCATCATTGCATCCTCCGGCCGTGTGTTTCCGTTGATTGGGCGTGTCGTGGTGCCCATGAAGGAAGTTGGGGACTTTGATACGCGTGTGCATGAGCTTGACAATGTTTTTTCATGATGTCTTTGACACGGCGTAGGAGGAATCGGCTAAAAGTGAATATGAGCACGGGTATACGATGGACGGGTAGACATGAAATCGTACTTGTAGCTGTAGACAGTTCAAAATACGTTAAAGTGAAATATATTCTTCAGAAATAAATTACATGTATACATAAAACCACAGAACAAATGTACTGTTTAAACTTTTTTAACACAAATTTCTATATTTGTGAATTGCGGGGTTATTTTGCGATTGTGCCCAACTGTTGCAACGATGGTCTCAAGCGGAAAAAGCGGGATTATTTTTACTACAGAACGTTATGTTCTAGTACATAACGAAGTGTTTGGTCTGGTATGTGCAGAAATCGTCCAAGCAGAAAAGTAAGCTCGCACATGTACATGTAGAACTAAGCAGATAAGGGTTTAAATGCTCGATCATCTAGATAGAAGCTACGTATACGCGAGCTGCTTTTTACTTGGACGCGATCTTTTTAGCGTAGAATGTGACGAGCCTATTCCTGTACAGAAAATGCTATACATGTTTCACTAAATTGGCCCTTCTAATACGGTATTGCTCTCAAGCTTTACTTATAGCTTAATCCAAAGACCCTCTCAACACAAAAAGAGAAGTTATACTCTAAAGTATATCTTATAGGCGTCGATATCTTAAAGGCGACATTCCTATATTTGAAGCGGTTTTAAGGCATTTGGGATTTTCATGTGTTACACACTGGAAGGGTTGTACATGGTGTGCACAGAATCAAAATGGCGCGCAGTGCTGGTAGTGGACTCGTTCTATCGAGACTTTCGAGCTGGTGAGCAAGTTTGTCATTGCCATTGACTGCGATTGTAATGTGTCCACTTGCTGATCTCATTGGAGACGAAGATAAAGTTGGTATTATAAGTTTTCACCATAATTTGATATTTGTGCTGGTCAACACTGCGTCCTTCCGCTGAACATAATAGCCGCAAGTGTTTTATCGTATCACCCGACCTATAATGACCTAGTACGTGGGCAGATGCGCAATGCATCCCAATGCAATAATTGCTAACGAGCTGGCGCTTCCGTTACTAACTCATATAGAATCCATGTTAAAACTTAAAAACAATGGGCACGGGTAGATGTCATTACAATAGCACGGATCAGGTGCATCATGGGTGTGATACCTGTCCCCGCCGTAATCATCACGACATGACGCACATTGCTTAGCTTTTGTTGACCACCAACAGTCACCACTCCAGCTGCGGGGGAACCAATCCTTTCCTGTGGTCCAAGGATTTCTACACTATCACCCACGGTCAAATTGCACAAGTATATTTTTCTTCATAAGAGCACCTAGAAGAAGCGGCAGAAGATGCAAGAGTTAGATGATAACATAACAGGGCAAGCAATATACACGTGCTTATACAGTAAAAATCTGCACCTCGGGTCATCGTAGGATTGCGAAACAGAATAAGCAACCCTTCCTACCGCGTGCTGCGAAATCATTCCCGAGGGGGTTTTGAACCTGGCGGAGCCACCAAACCAAAATTCAGACCCAATTTTCAAAAATAAGCAAACATATATTATAGGCGACGCGCTTATAATTGAAGCAATTTTGTGTTATGTACCCATCGTCAATAAGATATATTTAGAGTATGCAAAGAGTTAGATTCGCTCTGCGTTATCTGTTGGTGATTAACGTACTAACCATCACATTTAACAAAAGAATTCTTTCATTAGGGGAATGAGTCTGGTTCAATAAGAATGTAGGTCGTGGCATTTGTAATAAGTTTCCTTCAATGAGACGGGCTAAAATGCAATAAGAAAGCAGTACCGCTGATACAACGTTTTAGTAATATGCTATATATTATTATAGTATAGCTATTGGATGCAATAGAAAGTCGTCGTACATATATAAGCATGTATACAACGAGGTCGCATATCGAAAAACGGCTTGATACCTGTTGTGCATTCGGATACCGAATAAACAGTTGCGACCACGCTACTAGAAGCATTGGCAACCGCAGGATGGTTACCGGTTGCAGGGCGATCTAAAGACCCAAGCAACAAAAAAGATGAAGGACACCCAAGACGCAGGGCGTCTACCGCAGTGTGGCTATAAACAGTCAAAGAAGAAAAAGACACCCCAGACGCATGGCGTCTACGGTATGACCGTTACGGAGGTTCAGCCACAGGGTGTCTCCCGCCGGGCGGTTATATGCAGTTACATGCAGATATATAAAGATGCAGGGCATCCAGGCGCAGGGCGTCTACCGCAAGGGGGTTACGAATTTAAAGGTAACTTCAAGTATATATCTAGGAGTTATTATATGCATATATGTATATTAACTAACATCTAATATAGACAGGGCGTGCAGGGTGAGGTGCCAGTTGGCAATCTCACATGGGAGCAAAGTGCGCTGTTAGAAAAAGTAGTGTACTTAACCTCCTTACCTGAGTTCCTGTGTTATGTTAGTACCAGCCGGGATGGGTTTCTAACTCCCTCTCCATAAGACATCAGTCTACCAAACTGCATGTTATTGACTTGTCACTACTTTCATCACCACTTCTACTACTTATGTCAATTTTACTAGTCACTAGTTAAAGATGGCTATAAGTGAAAATAATGAAACCCAACATGTTAAGAGCCCAACCAAGGATTCGATTCGTCGGGACTACGAGTCAAACCGGAGAGCATCAAAGAATAGATATTACTGAATCGAACCCTTTGACTTTTGACGCGTGTCACCAACAAGAGTCAAGTAGATCCTATGCAATTTGCCAACGGGTACTTCCTCCGCCTACGCTAATTATAGGTACATTCTACCATACACATACGAAGAAATCAAAGAAGAAGAAATGCTCATCAAAAGACGCGAACCGAGACATCCGAGTGCCAAGTAGACTGGAGTAGAAGACTGTGCCATTTGTAAATTGAAAATATGGCGGTATATTGAAACCATGTATAACGCCAGTCCGCTCCCCATGAAGTTGGATTTCCGCCCAAGAGCAACGCTAATCCTAACTTTCGCCCCGCTGCCCTAGCCAGGCATCTTAACCTTTCGTCCAAGAGTCCACCAGGAGAGCGTAACCGCCAGTGCTGACGGGTACACAAGGTGAGATTTCATGGTAGTGATCGGTCATGCCAGCTCGATGCTGCTTGGATCAAGTCCTGGATGGACGGAGTACCCCCTCCGACAGTCAGTCATCTGGGCTCCCCGTGGGTGTTCGAACCTCGAAAAGAAATTCCGAGATCGACTTCACCACATTGTTGATAACGGTTTTCTTATGTCCAGATCCTCAAATTGGAATGGTACGTCAACTTTTAAAGTAGACTGTATACGATTTGGTAATGTCCATGTTTCTTGTGACGTTTCAGATAACAACCGTGTACACAAAGCGTATCCTGCTACCCGATCTGAAGCTCCGGCTGGCCTGTTCCAAATATCTTCCCCAGCCTCCTCTCGAATATGATAAGGTACCTCCACATTCTTGCGATGTCTCTTGTTTAGATGAAAGGTTAGGCGGTGTTTTGATTGGTCGTAGCTTCTCGTCTTGACTTGAGCCTGCATATCCCATAATTTATCTGCCTTTCAAAGCTGTCACCGTGTGGAAATGATTTCTGGATACTCCTAGCACTATGACAAGCCCTTTTGACCGTTTCCTCGCTTCTCATTCCATAACAAGACATCATTCGACTTGTACTCGGATAGTTAGGATTAGTAAAAAAAGGCCTGCATTTGTCATGATCAAATTTGTGAAAGGTAGCAAGTGTCTAGATATGATCGTACCTTCTGACCTTCTGCTAATCCTGTCATTCCTCCTTCGTTCCTTGTCGGAATTTCTTTCCTCTGGGTCCCTTGTGTTCCTTCATGCAGACTTGTTTTTTTAGTTGTGCCACCTCATGTGGCCTGAATTTATCGTGCTGAAAAGGAACCCCTCCAAGTGTGGTGCTCTGGTCGATTCTTTTACTTTATCGCCTTTCGCGATTTCTGAGCACTCTTGGCCCCTTCACGGCTTCTACCCCATGCTCATCTCCTTTTGGGATGTTTTCCTCTACAATACTCATGATCTCGGCTAAATCTTCATTCTCATCGGAGTAGGTGTTCGGTTGGGAGTCGGGTACTAATTCGTCCAAGGCGTTCCTTGGAGATCTTTTTTTGCGAACAGAATCCTCGATGTTGGACTGCCTCCCCGGGGCTATTCGTGTACCGAATTGCTCGTTACTATTACCGTAATAGTCCTGGGAGGTCTAGGTGACAAAATCGGGACTGTATACTAGTATTATACATACTGTATCAATATATTGGTATACTAATTGATCATGACGACAGCAGGTTCTGCTACCCTTCAAACTCGGGTGCATAAGCTTGTGGGATCTCGCACAGAGCTCGAGGCCACTAAAACTCTTCTACGCACATTAGTGACTGATGGAATAGCGTCGTCCGTCCACCCAGACGCATGTGGGGGCTCTAAAATGACTTCATTGGCCAGTTTGCGACGCAATTTACGCTCCAATCTAGAGACTCAACAGTTGGCGCTGGCTCAGAAGGCACTGGATGGTTTAGACCGTACATTGGAACAAGTTACAGATTTAGCCACTCAGGTGGATGCTTTGGATGGTAAATGTGAGCAGGTGCTTACATTTCTCGAAACTACAAAAAAGGAAACGCAACAAGTGCAGATGGAAGCGGCGGCTTTAGCAGCCAAAAGGTATGATGTAATTTTTAAAATTTCAGAATGAAACAGTTGGACTAGCATTGAGCAGTAAATGTGTTAACGTTGGCTACAATTTTAGGGACAAAGTGCAGGAAGAATGGAAGGAGACCAAAGCGTTTCTAGAACGTTATCAGTTGACAGAGGACGAAGTGCGTATTATTTATGCAGAGCATTTAATGGACGAGAAGATGGACGCTTTTTTTAATGTTTTAGAGAGAGTGCAACATGTAAAAGCAGAGTGTAAAACGCTCGTTGCCACGGGAGAAGTCAATTGTGGGTACGTTTATCCATATATATATTTTGTAACGTTCGTGTTACATTATGTAAAACGTGTGTAATCAGATTGGAGCTATTGGAGGCAATCAGCAAGTATCAGGAAGTGGGGTTTGAAAGGTTATACCAGTGGACAGCGAACAAGTGCGCTGAAGTCGATGGCGAGCCAAGTAACCTGTTACATCGAGCTATCACATTGCTCAGTGATCGTACAGAGTTTTACAAGTAAGTACAGTTTTTTTTTCATGTTGGTGCATAGCTCGCTAGCTATCCGTAGACTAAACATGATGATGATGATGATGTCGTTCTGACTGGAAACACAGCTACTGCAAAGAAAGTTTAACAGCTTCACGACGATCACTGATTGTACGTCGCTTTATTATGGCGCTGACGGTCGGTGGACCGAATGGGATTCCACGGCCCATTGAAATGCACGCACATGATCCTGTAAGGTACTGTGGTGATATGTTGGCGTGGGTGCATCAGGCCATTGCCACAGAGAGCGAATTCTTTCGCGTGCTTTTTGATGGAGATATGGAGTTCAGCTCTTTAACCTTTACAGAAGATGGTTCTCAAGGCAGTAGCTCAGTCTCAATAGACCAGTCAGAGACGACAACAAACTTACCCTCTGCTGAAAAAGTCTGCACTTCTATGGTTGGCCGCGCGTTTGATGGCGTATCAAGACCGCTTCAAGTACGAATTGAGCAGACACTGAGCTCCCCACACGGTCTTGTCATTGCTTACAAACTGGTACATTTACTAGCGTTTTACCATCATACATTTGACCACCTTGTACCTCATGCTGATGTCGCGCACACCCTCGGACACTGTCGTGAGGCTGCCAATGAAACGTTCCGTGGCCAGTTCCAGCTGCTTGTTGACACGGTTGCAGCTTCAGCACAAGATTATGCTACGAATCTCGGTGCAACACACCTTGTGCTCGAAGTTTCGCATCGACTAGTGGCGTTATTAGAAATCTTTCAAACTTCGCTCCTGCCCGAGCACGAAAAGGAAGCCGATTTAGCACCGCTGTTTGACGGGATCTTGCCAGCAGTCGAACGGATGTGTCAACGTAGTTTAACAAGCCTGGAACCTGCCGAAGCACTTGTGTTTCGTATCAATAACTTTAGTTGTCTTCAGACCCCTTGGAGTCCATTTCCTGAAGTGACAAAGTGGTATGAGCAAATAAGTCAGGATTTGGCTCGCTGGGTGCGCGATTTAAGTGACTTGCAAGCCTCCCGCGTCATGGAGCGATGTCAGGTGTCTGCACTTTTGCAGCAAATTCAAGAATTTCAGCAAAATCGTTTGAAAGAAGATGGCAGATTACCAGCAGATTCACCTGGTCTTGATGGCGAGACGATCACAAAAGTAATGAGTGATTTCAGTGCAGCGCTAATGACGCTGTCGTTACCGCAGCTCGCGAGTCTTGCCCAACCTGCACTCTCCGACAAGGCCCGTGCCCTTACGTCCGCAACATTAGCAGCCACGTATGCTTTCATCTACGAGTTTGTGTTTGATGCAAGAAATGGATACATTCCTTGCAGTGAGCCGATACCGTTGACATCTATGCAGTCGTCGATTGAACGTCGCCGCCGTGTAGTGTTGCCGAATACGGCGGAAGAGATACGTACTATTCTTGAAGTCGAGGAAAAAATCATGTAAAAGAAGACGATGTTGCTCGTCTTTTGTGACTCATACGACCAGTTAAGTGAATAATCTTGACTCGATCAAGTCTTGCAGGTAATTCAAACCATCGTTTAACCAACAATTTGCGCTAGTCAATGCTTATGATTTTGCGAAGGTCGAGGAAAGAATTACGGCCTAGGAAAAAAGACGGCGCAGATCATAATTTGATGCATGCACACACTAATACTTAATAAAATGGCTCGTAAAACTTGCCTAATTTGTCGCTAAGAACAGTTAGTTTCCTTACCGTGATACACGATTTGTCTCCACCATGTGATTCGCATCAACGACAGCCTTGCATCGGGGTTTGCCGTCTTCATCCACTACCAGTTGGTGGATTCTCAAGCGTCCATTGACAACTAGCAATGGATTAGCACTATCCAAGACGTTGGGGGTTACAGAAATGCCTTCAAGATACTGCTGCAAGATGGTCTGCAGCTCCCGATTTTCATTGGCAATTCGTGCTTTTTCGCGCCGCAGTGCCAGCTCGTCGAGCAAAACTTTGTTATGCCGCTTGAAAAAGAGATCCAAATACTCCCATTCGTTCACAGGGACACCGTTATGAAGTCCCTGAGGCTGGTACGGCCGCATCTGTAGCGCTTCGTCATCTTCGCGGTTGTTTTCAGCTCGAATCGCAACTCGCATATTCTCTGTAAGCTCGTAGGCTTCGCGTTCATCAGCTTGCGTGGATTGATAGAACGGTAGCACCTGTTCTCGCTCGGTCTCAAGTTTACTGACAAGTTCTCCGAGTTGCAAAATCCGTTCACATAGCTCCAAATGTGCATCGAGTTTTTTCATCGCTTCGCGCGCACCATGAGAAAGATCCGCCAGTCGACGTCGCTGATCTTCTCGCATCCGATTCATGCTCGCTTTGAGTGTCTGAAATTGATGCAACAGTGCAGCTTTCTCTTCCTCCATTGCTTTATTCCGCTCAGAGCTCTCCCGTACATTTTGCGCAATTTTCGCTCGCCAGAGCGCAAGACTCTGTTGTAAACGCTCAATCTTGCGAATCTTGAGTTCAATATCTCGCGAAAGTTCCTGATCTTTCGCTGTTAAATACTTGAAATCCTGGGTACGCTGGTCTGTGTTTTGAAGGTAATTAAGATGAGCCGTCTCGAACTGCTGCTCCAGCTCTTCAATGCTGCTGTCAAGTGTAATCCGCAATACATTAATGTCTTCTAAATTCCGATTGCGAATTTCCTCTCGTAGCTGCTCGTGCTCTTGCTTTGCGTCGGCTTCACGTTCTTTTACCTGCTGATCGACAGCCTCCATGATGCGCTGTAGTTCCTGGTGCTCCATCGAATGCTGCGCCACCAGCTTGTTCTTTTCTGTCTCAAAGCTGTGTTTTAATTCACGCAAATCGGTTTCAAATTCTTTCTCTAGCTCTAGCAATCGTTCATCCTGCAAGTCAATCAGGTCGTCTACATTGACTAAATGCGTCCGCAAAGCCATGAGAAATTGCTCTTCAGCTTCTTCCAAGTCGCGGCAAAGCATCTGGATAAACGCGTCTTTACGATCGACATCGCGCTCATGATTTTGCGATCGCACTTCCACTTCCTTACGCAACGCTTCAACTTTCACGAGCCTCATGATCTTCCGCCAATGATTTTGAATGTTAAGCTTGTTCATGCGCGAGATACGCTCTTCCTTGGCCATCACTTCCTGCAGAAGAGTTTTTCGTGACACAGTGAGGCGTTTCATGTAGTCATTTAACTCCATGCGGCGAACCGACTCGAGCAGTTTTTGATCCTCGACATTCTCGCGACCAGCTCCATCGTCGTCGCTTTTACTTGGGCCTTTCACTGCTTTGCCCACTTGCGCTCCACCTCGTAACTTGAAACTTAGATGGAAATATACCGACGATTCGCGTCGTTGAGAGGAATGTTTGTCAAGGTTCCTGCTTGGGAACATGTTATAACGATGACGCTAGTTGTGTAAAACAAATGTGGGAAATGATAACAACGGACAACTTCAACTTTATTACCCAATCAAAGCACTGCTAACCGAATACTTAGGATTAGTAACTTAGTCATTTTCATTGCTTACGTCCTACGCGTTCGAGCGATTGTTTGCATCCTTCTTAGCCGCATAATAAAACCCATATGCTAGAGATTCCGCGACTGTCAAGCTATTTTCGCTGTGACTTGGAAAATCGCTATCTTTTCGGTAATCTTCAGGAGTAACACCCTTCTCGAACGAAGCTTCAAATGCATTGAAAAGCTCTTCATCCTGAAGTAATTTTTCGATGCGCTTGAGAGTATCGTCTTGATGCTTTGCTCTTGCTTTGCCGATTGCCGAGTCGATTATTGCAGTTGCCACCAGTTTTTGTGCTGCCTCTTCATTGAGAGGCCCAGCTCGTTCTTCTGTTTGGATTTCCTCAAGTGTGTGGTGAGTCTTACAAAGACGATTAGGACTATCTTTGATACCAGTCACGTTCATGAAATTGACAGTCTTGGGGTGGTCGATATGATTACCGCTCGGCTCACCGTCACTGATTGCAAAACATGTTGCCGTGGCCATCAGGAGCAGATCGGATAGGCGCATTGTTTCTAGTAGCAAAGACGATCACCGGATGCTTAATGTTTGGATAGAAATAATTGAAATGAATCAAGAAGGGGTTCTTGGCTAACTGACACAGATACATCCCAACCTCATGACAAAACCGACCTCGGTTGGTGCAGTGGTTAAGGCCCTGCCCCCGGGACCGGGAGATTGCGGGTTCAAGTCCCACTTGGGACGAAAATCCAAAATCGAACCAACTTGGTTGGGTTGTAAGTATAATGAGACGCATTCAACCCAACCTCATGACAAAGAAAGAACATACGAATGGCTGTCACACCAGTAGCAAGCACTCCTAGTGCAGAAGGACTAGGAATAATCGAAATCTAGAACGTATTAATACTTCTAGCCGGATAATGATATGGAGCTATTTAGCATACCAATCTCAATCAGCTGCATCACTAGATAGTAGCTCGCGTCTCTCGAGATCGCATCCGGACATCCGGACTAAACTGATACAGAAACGTGCAGGACGACGCTTAAGCGTCGTTCTGGGTCACCATTTCTTATGCGACGCCAATCTTTGTGTTTCTTCTACACACTCACATGATTCATAACGTATGAGTCATCTCTATTTCATTTTTTTGTCCATGTACCCTGTTTATGGTACATACGACTGGCTTCTCTCCCAACCGCAGCTGATGTAGGATTCGTTTCGAGATATGTTGGGAGAGGCAGATTTTCGAAGATATGGTTGCCGAAAAGTGCTTTTATTTACTTGCTTTTTAATATCAATGTAAGAGCATATCCACCAGTATGCTATAGCTATCCTATATTTAGCTTGAATTTGACTCGGGTTTAGCAGCCTTATTCACAACAGTTGGAGCTACATCGATGTAAGAAAATTAAAACAGTGATTGTCGCAATCTCGACACTGCGACCCATTTAAAAAACGAGTTCCTAGTCGCGAGCCCTTCGCCTTTGTGGCCATTCTGAGAAGTAAAAGTAAGTGTAAAGGGAAATGCCACCTCTAATGAAATGGAGCAGTGTCAATGTTTGCCCGTTCGGAACGCATGTCAAAAATGTCTCACCGGCACACTGTCGCATGAATGCTATCTCTTTAAACACAGATGCCAAATTTGTAGCACTGTTGATGCAGAAATGCCACGGTAACCTAGCGAAGATTGTTTGAAAGGATCTTTGTGCCGGTTAATTCGACGTAAATGCGATTCTTGACATGTCTCATCGAACGGCGTCGCGCGTATCATGTTCCATCCAGTTCCCAACCATAGATTGATATGGTTTATGGAAGTTGGTGATTTGGTACGGTAGATTTGCTCTTGTTGTCACTAGACGAGCTGTCAGTTGCACTTGACGGCAGCATAATATCATTTAGATCGCCAGACTGACACACATGTACTGTACACCCCGGTATACACCCCGGTACATGTGTGTCAGTCTGGCAATCTCAATGATATTAAATAAAGTACAATGTACCGGGGTGTACATTGTACTTTATTTATGGTACAGGGGTGCGAATATCCGGTGCGAATAACATCTCCCTAAATCCGTGCCATATCTTTTGCATTCCGTCTATTCTCATCAACTCATGCCTTGGATGGGCGTGCTCGCGCCAAGTTGTTGTATGCTATTTCTTATATTAAGAGAATGAGTCGGGGAATGATGTCTATTAAGAAAATGAGTCGGGGAATGATGAATTCTGGTGTTCGTCGATTGATTATACCTCGTTTAATTAAAAGCCTGAGACCAAGACAAAATTTTCGCTGTAGAGCAACTGCACTCTTTTTCGGTGGCACCAAACCACACGACGAATCAGCTATAAAGATGCTACGAACTATTCACTTGGCGTTGTCATTTATCATAAGAATTAGGCTATAATATGTATCTCAAAGTTGTCGCCTGGTCCAACACGGCAACTTTAAAAACCTTAACAGAGTGTACATGTATACCGGCTTCTTCAAAGTTGATGACGAAGTAATTTTGCTGCTGACGGTTGAATGCTCTTTGGCTTTTGTTACTACAGGTGCTTGCTTCAGCCAACAGCACGGCTCTTGGGTATGCCTCTGAAGACGAAAACGAAGCGGCCACGAATTATCCGAATCGTCGTCCGATTCAGACTTGTCCTCCTCTCTACTCTCTCTTTCTGATTCATCACTGCTGTCTTCTGACTTCGGCGACGCTGATGAAAACATAAAATGAACCGTTCCTCTCCCTAGAAACGACTGCTTCACATTACGGTACATTGTACCTTATGTATGGTACATTGGGGCGAATATCCTCGAAGGGGGGGGGGGGTTGCTTCTAAAAAGCCTGTATAATGATACTAGTACCCTCGAGACACGTACACAGATATGTTTATTTGTGACCAATCAACGAGCCCAATCCCTTTTTATGTAACTTTCTAATTACTGTAACAGCGATATGCTGAACAGGCGGGATGTATGCTGGTTCGTTTTCCGCGTAGTCTCCTTCCAACTCATTGTCCGTTTGTTTGCTCTGCTCTTTTTTCTTCTTGAACTTTTCCTTTTCTAGCGCCACTGCCTTATAGATTTTTGTGATCTTCCTTCCGGACTTTCTAAACTTAGATTCGCTTGAATCTTCTTCCTGCTGTCCAGGCGGACTCTAGCCTTTTCCGTGTATTCGGTTCCCACTGCTCGAGGCGCGCTGCGCGTCCTTCATCCAGTCTTTCCAACTTACTTTCCTCTTCATTTTCAAGTGCTTCGATAACCTTTCGGTTTGCATCTTCCATGAGGGCTGACGTGCCTGGTGGTTGTAACCATCCTGCCCTTCAATAAAACGACCTTATACTCCTTTGTTTCATCATTCTTGCCCAGTACCAGAGCCTGTTCTACATGTTTTGCTAGTGACCTTTTCTTTGGGTAACACACGGCGAGGCGAACACAACCACGTCGGTTACGCTGGTCTGTTTCTGCGTCAACGTCTGTATTCGTGATGCTTTTCCAGGGTTTGACTGCGGTTAAGTATATACGTTGCATACTCATCCGCTTCCGACCAAAACACTAGAGGCACCCCGAAACCAAAGATCATACATCGAACCATACTAAATATAGCTCGATTCTTGCGCTCGGCCTTACCATTTGATGCCGGACTGCCATCCTCGGTAATCTGCCACCAAACGCCTGTACGCTTGCAAAAAGTGTCGACGTTCTTGAATTCACCGCCCCCATCTGTCCGGAGCCCGTGAATCCGACCGTGAAACATTTTCAAATCACGCCAAAAAATATTGAAACATTTTTGTCGCTCTATCCTTCGTACGAGGGGCAAACACTCGAAATAATTCGAAACATGGTCTACGAACTCAAACAAGTGCCTGTTTCCACGTATGTCTCGCGGATTAATCGGGCCCTGAAGGTCTCTGCAAAATACCCCGCCGACACCAGGTCGATCGGTGCTTTTTGTCTCGTATCAACCTTCGACGGCTTTTTTCTTGTGCCTTTGCCTTCCAAGCAGGTTGGCAGTTCGGCCTCAAAAAATCGGTAATTTTGATTCCAGATCTTGGATCCTTGGCCAACGTTTCAACGGAATCGTCGGCCAAGCGCCTCCTGTGGTGAAGTGATCTGACAAAAAGTTAAGAATAAGGTGGACCACACCTACCCGTTGATTGGTGACGATGGGAACACCCATCAAGATGGGACCGTTTGATGGGTGGGACAGGCTGATTCCGTACACGATGAAAGGTTGACAACGGGCTGTTGTAAGTGTGAAAGAATAAGCTGAATACCGTTATTACGCCTGGTCCCGGATATAACGGACTAGCGAATGTCACGGTCCGATCGGGATATTGGATGCTGGGTGGAGCTCACATGAACGTGCAAGACTAGATCAACCGAGACAAACCTGACGTGCAGCATCAATGACGGAGTAATATATCAGGAACAGCAGAATCCGGTCATCGGAATGAGTCGTGGATGGTACAAATGTTGAAGTCGAATGTGATATGGAAATCTCGGCCTGATCAGCCGAGTCACTTAAAACTCCTCCCTAGAATGTGAAGATCGGGTACAGGAAAAGCCGGATACATGGAGTGGTGAGCCGTGCGAGCCTTACTAAGCTGGGGCAAGCGGTGAGAGTTGATGGATCCATCCAGAATCAACTTAAGAAGGTCTGATCAGGTTCGATTTCAAGAGAAGTGTTGAGGCGGTGCGACCCTCGCGGTCCAACATGCAATGAAGGTCAAGGATACGGTGAGTGAACTGGTAATGTCGATGTTGTGATGACCCTGAGATGATTTGAGGTGATCTGGGACTGATCGCCCTGATCACTGCCCCGATCACTTTGCTGATCGCTATGCTGATCATGATCCAAGCCGATCAGCCCAAATCAGTCTCCAGGTGTGAAGAGAGACGGAGTTTTCAGTTAAGATGGGTTTGGTATGGGGCGAATAGTGTCTGGGAGGCAGATCTTGAACTGGTTCCAGGCTGCCTTTCGAGGAATCAGGATGGTGGAAGACAGTCATAGAGTTTGACCGTAATCAGTCCAGAAGTGGTACGTATCAGGTTGAAGGTGCGACAAAAATGTGTAAGGTGGTAAGGGCGCAACCGTGCGACGAAATGAACAGGATCGAAGTATGAGGTAGGTCACATGAGTTGGTGTACGGTACACTATGTATATGATTTTGCATATATTTTAACAGGATTGAATTTACCCCTTAAGCAAAGAGTCGCTCGGCCACGTGTCGCGGTCATGGGGAGCAGAGGGTTAAATAGACCCCTGTAGCTCAACTTAATTCCCGGCTAAGACGCGCATAGACGTTTTGGCTTACCGGAAGGCCCCCGACGGGTTTTGTTTAGGTTTTCACCCCTCACCCCCTCACGCGCACGTGTTTAGAACACGTTTTATCAATGGGAAAGGTTTCGTGGAAATAATAGTTGTGGTTTACTGTGGAAGATCGTGGTTTTATCGTGATTTTCGTGGTTTCTCGCTATCTCTCGTTCTTATTGGCTGGCCTGATCGGACAAAGTTTCCCGATCAGTGCCTTAGTGGTGAAGTGACTTAGAAATTAACGGACTAACGGGAAGTGAAAGCCCCCACCTGATTGGTGGAAATGTCGTCCTTAGCTGGATGCCCGGATCGGCCGACAAGGGACGTAATCTGGTGGCCGCTGGATGTATTGCCAGCAGCAGGACGGTGTCAGGCCTGGAATCGGGCCAGATGGGTGTGGCCGAGACATGGGTAGTTGGGCTAGCGGACCAGGCGAGCGGGATGACCTCGGATGGTGGACAACCAGAGGGCGGTTTGGTCGGAAGGTATGGGTGAAGGGTCCTGAAGGAGGTTGAGTTTCTTAGAGGACGGAGGAGGCACCAGGGTCGGACGTGGAGCTGCCAAGGAAGTGAAAACGCCAGCGGCAAGTGAGCTTCGATGGATGGCCATCCGGCAGATCCGGCTGGGTTCGGTGTACCGGCCGGGTTGGTACCAGCTAGGTTCGGTGTACCGGCCGGGCTGGTACCAGTTGGGGTTGGTGTACCGGCCGGGTTGGTACCATCTGGGGTTGGTGTACAGGCCGGGTTGGTACCAATTGGGGTTGGTGTACCGTCCGGGCCGGTACACAAAAGAGCATCCGATCGGAGTTAACCGGGCTACTTCAGGTAAGCCACATAACTGTCCAGCCGGGCTATTTGGGGTAGGTTACACAAAAAGGGGTATTGAACATAGGGATAAAAATCAGTATACGTTTCGCTTTCTTACACACAAGTCGCTTTCATTGGTTCACAGCAGAGGGCTAACAGGGTCCCCTCTTGCTGCTATTGGTTTGCCCGAAGAAGGTTAAAGTAACCCACCGGAAGTCCCCTGACCGGGAGTCGCTGCGTCGCGTATACTCGCCTCAAGTCGCCCGTGTTTTGAACACGGTTATATTAAGTATTGGAAAGTGTGGTAACGTTTGGGCCTACTGTGGCAGATTGTGGAGTTATGTTTGGATTCCCCTTTACGTACACGTTTGGATTTACCCCTTTATTGTCATTGGTTTGGCTGGCCGATCGATCATTCTCGGTCCAGCCGTCCCAGTATACAAACTTCAAGTATATTGCCAATCGAGCTCCCCGGTGAAGATTTCCACCCAGGAGCTACCCCTAGTCCTAACCCTCGTCTCCTTATTCGACGGACTTCTAACTTTTCGCCCTAGGGTCTATCAAGAGAGCGCAACCGCCAGTGCTGACGGGTACACAAGGTGAGCTTTTCGAACATGGATCATCCAAGTCGTCACGACCAAGGTGATGGAAGTGACCGATCCAGCCGGCCGGATGCCGGATCGGATCATGACTCGGATGGACGAAGTACCCCCTCCGACAGTCAGTCATCTGGGCCCCCCGTGGGTGTTCGCATCTCAGGAAGAATTTCTGAGAGCGACTACACCACAATGGTGCGCGTGCCCGGATCTCTTGGTGACCCTGGATATCACCGCGAGTCCCTAGTGGGCGAAAGACCTAAACCTGTCAAATTTGTTGAAGATGTTGTGTCGGGTGCATTGGGGGAAGGCATATCGCCCCCAATGCTGCTGAAGATGGAAGGATGCGATGGTCGACTCGGATTGGGGGAGTTCGAGGTCGACATTAAAGAATAAGTTACTCCCCTAGAGGCTTCGCCGGGGGCGGATTACGTTACTGTGCCGGATTACGGTACTACTCACGGTAGTACCGGCCGCTATGCCCCAGCTGGAGCCGGATCGGACTATGATGCAAGTCACCATAGTCCGAGGAAGGATCATGGTTTCGACCATGATCCTAACAAACAAATGTATATTATGGATATCAAAGAAGAAAAAATTCAGAAAGAAGAATCGGAAGTCGGATATGACCGGAGTGGGAAGCCTACCAGATCGGGATCAAGTCACGATCCGGGCCACCTACCCCTAAAGAGACCGGATTGGCAGGAATCGGATTATCCAACCCGCAAAGATAGGCCGCGTTTCGAAGTAGAAGAAGAAAAGTTGGACGGACTATCACAGAAGGTTACTGATACAGACATGGAGCGTGCTCGCCATCTTCACGAGTTGGGGCAGTTCTTGCGGACGTATAAGGTGCTGAAGATAACACGGCCGAAAATCCTAGGCGGATTAAAAGGTCCCGTCTTTCCCCCAGCCCTCTCAGACGGCCACGTGTCCCTTATTAGAGGACTATTCGATCAATTCAAACAAGCCGGCATTAACACCGGCATGTTCGATCCGAATGAGCTTTTCGATCTGAAGGTGGATAAGTTGAAGGAGGCATCCAGCGCACTGCACGACCGCTTCGTACCGTTAGTGGGCTGTTCTCCGTCGAAGAAGATGACAGCCACGACTGGAGTGGCGCCGTCCACGCCGCCGGCAGCAAGCAGACCGGCCGGAATACACTCGGGTTCTTCTCAGTACGAGTCTGCCCCTTCGGAAGCGGACTCATCCGACTCATCGGTGGGTATCACCCGTTTGACGCTTGGCCCAAGGGGAGCAGCGCGTGTGGCGACGTCCATGAGACTTGGAGGACATGAGGATCCAGATACACCCGAGCGGAAGAAAGCCAGTCAGTACGGCGTACAGACTCGGACGGCGACGGCTGATCCAGAGCCGAAGGAGGAAGAGGCGGATGGGCGGATCAAAAAGGAATGTCGATCTGCCCGGCCGCCCCCCAGGTAGCCCCGCAAGCCAACCCCCAGGAGAGCCTTCAAGTGCCGGATCACCGGCATAACATGTTTTCGGCGATGATGGAACGATACTTGGAAGAGCAGCGTCGGCTGAGTGCCAGCCGCGGCAGTCCGAAGTCACCGGACCAGCCGGCTCGTCGTGGGAGTCAGGCGCCCGAGCCAGCCTACTATTCGAGGGAGCCGAGTGACAAAGACATGGAGTCGGTGCAGTCCAAGCAGAGCGAGCCCCGTGCCGTCCCGCCGAGCCGCCAGACAGGTCGCCGAACCGGACGGCGGTCAACGAATAGGAAGCTGTCTCTTAGCGACGTGGATATGGAATCCGTTAAGTCGGCCAAGTACCACTACGATCCGGATGACCTGGACCTGGGGATGGCTCGCCGAGCCAACATGGCCTCGGCCCAAGCGTTTGATCCGGACCCAGGAGCGATTAAAAGGGTGCGAATGTCCGCCACGTCCGAGCTAAAGGATTTCACTGGACGAGACATGGACGATGACCAAGCCCGGGGATGGCTGAGCAAGATGAAGTCGGCATTTCTCAGAGATCGGACGCCGGACTATGAGAAGTGCCTGATCTCCGGAGACTTGATGAAAGGTCCAGCAAAAGACTGGATCCAACAGCTCAGCCGGGAAGTCCGAGTTAATTGGAAGGGATTGGCTGAAGCGTTCGAAGAACAATATTGTGGATCTGGAATGTCGGTGGCGCGCCAATATTTCCCCACCCAGAAGCGGGCGGATGAGACCCCTCTGGAGTATCCCCATCGCCTAAATGTCGCTGGCATGAGGGCGAATATACCGGTTAAAGAAGATGCCAGTCGGTCGGAAGCCGCTCGTGAACATGTGGAGCATTTTATCGGCACGTTGGACGATCGGGAGCTGGCGAACCAGCTGGCGTTACTGCCATTGAAGAATACCACGGAGCTGGAATTGACGCAGCGCACCTACCAAAGAGCGAAGAAGCGAGGCCCCAAGGTGGCAGTTGGAACTGGCCGGTTCAAGTCCCGTTTTATCTCGGATCAAGGAAGCCGACAGCCATCCATCAGGACGGCCCGAGCCGTCCGCATGCTCGCTCGAGAGTCGGATGCGACTAGCTCGGAAGAGGAGTAGCAGCGGTCTGGGGGCGAGTCCGAGGAGGAGCAGTACCGGTACTTGTTCTCGTCGGAAGCCAGTCAGCAGTCCAGGCCACCATCTGGGTCAGGCCAGCAGAAGCGTTTTGGGCTCGAACTGACCAGGATTATCCCAGACGGAAGTGCACCCACTGTTGGTCCATCAAGCATGAAGACAGAAGCTGCTGGGAGCGGCTGACCTGCAAGAAGT
>MIQA02001109.1:0-10148 GCA_001887855.2 Sclerospora graminicola | reverse complement strand
AGCATGTTCCGATGTTGCCACAAACTGCTAGGTCGTTGCCATTGGATACTTCCGATATCTCCTCGTCCTGACATCACGCCTTCCATTTCTCTAATATTTGAGAGACTCCCCGCGTTAGCTGGCTATAGTACAGCCCGCGATATTGCTTTCGTAAGACTCGTAGCGTTCGTAGTCCGGTGATTGCTTCTGGCGAGTGCCGTTGTGGTGGAGCCGATTTCCAAATCCATGACAGAAGTCTTGGGTGGAATCCGGATACCCACTGGCCCCGGACGACGCAACTATCGGAGGGGGTACTCCGTTGATCCTGATCGCCATCAGAATCAGATGAATCACCATTATGGTGACTGATGGGATCCTTCCGGTCATCTGACCGGTCGTCATGAGCGAATGGAATCATATTCAACTTCATCTCACCTTATGTACCCGTTGACCGGGGGTGGTTACACTCACTCAGGTGGACTCGGTGACGAAAACGATGATCTTGATCTTGTCGGAGGGGATGACCTTCTCCAGACGGGGGTGTCCTCGGGTGGAAATCTTCACCGGAGAACGGGTTGGGGTCGATACTTAATCAGTATCTGGGCACTGATCGGGAAAGTTCGTCCGATCAGGCCAGCCAATGAGAGAGAGAGAGAGATAACAAGAAACCAAGAAACGCAATCAAACCACGATCTTCCACAGTAATCCACAAACGTTATCTCCACAAAACCTTTTCCAATATTAATAACGTGTTCTAAACACGTGCGCGTGGGCGGTGAGGTTTGATCACCTAAACAAACCCGTCGGGGGTCTTCCGGTAAGCCAAAATGCGTCTAAGCGCTTCTTAACCGGGAAATAGTTGAGCAAGAGGGGACTAGTTAACCCTGTGCTCCCAATGACCGCAACACGTGGCGGAGCGACCCTTTGCTTAGGGGGAAAATCAAAACCTGTTATTATATATGCAATGTCTTATACCTAGTGTACCATACACCAACCCATGTGCCTGATTTATACTTCGACCCTGTTCACTTCGTCGCACGGTTGCATAGTACCACCTTACCCATCTTTGCTGCACCTTCAAACTGATCTGTACCACTTCTGCCCTGATCACGGTCGGACTTCTATAGCGATCTTCAACCATCCCGATCTTTCGATAAACAACTTCGAAAACACTTGAGATCTGCCCCTCGGACACTTGTTCACTTCATATCCAACCCGGCTTAACTGAGAACTTCATCTGCCTTTGCATCTGGACGCCGGTTTGGGGCTGATCAGCCTCGATCGTGATCGGCACAGCGATCAGCCGAGTGATCGGGTAGTGATCAGGGCGATCAGCCCTAGATCACTTCGAAAACTCTCTGGATCACCATCACAGCGACTTTGTTTGCCCACTCGGCCATATTCCTGACCTTCATCCCCTGTCGGGGTAACCAGATCGCACCGATTTCAGCCGATCGGGCCTGATCGGGCCTTCTCACATCATCCCTGGTCAGATCCATCGGCCATCATCACTTGCCTTGACTTGACATTACTCACACGACTTGCCATTCCACATGCCCCATTCCATTCCATATCTGATCTTCGTATTTTGGGGCAGAATCAGTTGGCTCGGCCGATCGGGCCGGAACTTCGTATTATATCCAACTTCAACATCTGCACTGTTCATAGTTCGGCCCGATAGCTGTCTCTGATGTGTCACGTCACCATTGCTGCGGTATCTTAACTTGTCTCTGCCGATCTCGTCATACATCAACGTGAACTCCACTTAATACACGTTATCCCGAACGCGATCACCATTGCCGCGGTATCTTAACTTATCTCTGCCGATGTCATACATCCACGTGAACTCCACTTAATAAACGATATCCCAATCGCGATCGTGATCTTCGCCGTTCCATTAGTATCTGGGACCGGGCGTAGTAACGGTACTTGTCTTATCCCTCCATATCACGAACACCCGTTGACCACTACCTTTTCGTCGTAAGCGCGATCAGCCTGTCCCACCCATCAACTGTCTCATCTTGATGGGTGTTCCATCGTCACCAATCAACGGACATGTGTGGTCCACCTCATTCTTAACATTTTTCAGATCGCTTTACCACAGCCGCCCCTGAGCCTAACTGCAGCCGCGCAACGACTGCGGTTCGACTCATCCATTTCAGAATTTCCCTTTTGGCGACTACCCATGTCTGACTCGAGACGATCTCCCCTTCCTTTCCCCGCATCTTCGGCTGCACCTTCGATCACCGACTCACCTCCCGGTCCAAGTTCAACTGATCCAGCGGCTCCCCTGATCACGACCGCGGCCACGATCACGACCAGCCTCATCTGTCCCACGACAACCCTGACTTCGTATCGTCCGCCTTGGAGCACCTGCCTGTTCGACGGGCGGAAGCGCGAGGCGTCAAGGCCGACGGCGGGGAGTGGTATCCTGGTTATGGGACCCCGACTCCGATCGGCACATTGCGTGATGCCTTGATCTTTGCCGATCACCAAGAACCCTGGCGAAACCAATACCGATCAAGTCCCATGGATCATCCGACGTTCAAGATTTCTCGTCTGCGCACAAAGTATGGCCCGTGATTGTCATGATAGCCAGCTTCCGTTTCGTTGTTTTCATAATCATTAATATATCACGACAGCTTCTTGGTAACTTTCACGTTCCATATCCACACTTCATATCCAGGTCCCAATATTGTCTCCATCTTGTATATCGATCGTTCATATGTATGCAAATGTAGTTCGCGTGAATTATATATATATATATCCATTGACTCTGAACCAGCTCAACCACCTTGATCTCCACCTTTTTGACCATTACCTTTGGCTGATCTGTCACAATGTGTCAACCCAGACTATTGAGACTCCTAGTTGCCTTCTTCGTGGGTTTGCATTACTTCAAATCGATTTCGTCTCACCCGATCACGTTCAAACTCCCTTAGAAAAGCTCTACATTTCAGATCCCGTTCATCTACCCACGCTGGATCGTCGTAACCTTTCCACTGAACCAAGTAATCACGATGGGTTCGATTAAATCGGGTCCTCTTGCCTGATCGAGTATCCAAAATCTTTTCCACTTCAAATTCGTTTTGATCCAACGTTCTTTCCCAACTGTCCTCGGGCAAGAGAGCTTCGTCGAAGTCGAACCTTGGCTGATCATCGGATGCCAACCTGGTTTTTGGGCGATCGGGATATTCCCGGACCAGCTTCAGCTTCGACAAGTGGACGATCGGGAAAATTCCGTAATCGGTACCAGCAGTGATCAACCGGGCGGCATGATCACCGATCAATTCGGATATACGGAATGGTCCATGCCACAAGTGCGCTAACTTCCGGGCGTATCCTTCTTTCACGCGATCCAAGTAAAGCCAGACCCTTGATCCCGGTTCGATATTATGCGAATCGGCTTGATCATTATTCCGATCAGCTCTCTCTTGGATCGCCCTCCGCAGTCGTTCATTCACTTGTTCCCGCGCATGCTGGTAATGGCGCTGGAGTCCCATACGCCATCGACGAGCTTCGCGATCTCGACCTCGGGTACATCCAACAGATATCACCGACTCGATGGTAAATCGGGGGTCCCAACCATACGCCAAGTAGAACGGGGTATCTCCCCTGATCCGATCGAAAGAGGAGTTCAACGCAAATACCAGCCTCTCTGCATACTCATCCCAGTCTTGTTGAGCGGAGTCCGCGACATACACCTTGATAGCTCTGATTAGCGTCTGTACCGTGCGTTCGGCCTTACCGTTCGCCTGCGGACGGTAGGCCATGGTCGCGCTGTTTTTCTGACCAAGCATCTGATTGAATGATCGGAAAACTTCGGCCTTGAAACCTGGTTTCCGATCATGCCTTATCACCTCACTAGCTCCAAACCGCCTAAAGACACATTCTTCATAACTACAAGCGACTTGTTGGGCTGTTCGGGTAGATCCCGCTTTCGCGATCACCAATCCCGTGAACAGATCAGTCCAGATCAGCAACTCTGTGTTGCCCTTGAACGATTTTGGCAGGGACGGTATGTGATCCATCGCTATCACTTGGAAAGGGTAGGTCGCCTGGATATTTCCAGGTGATCTACCCCGGATGTTCGGCATGCCTTTCCCGGTTTCGCAATCCGTACATGTTCCGACAAACTTTTGGACACTTCGATATAAGCCTCTCCAGTGAAAATGTTTGCGGACCCTGTGGTACGTCCGACCTACGCTCTGGTGACCACCCTCTAAACTGACGTGATAATGATGTAAGATATCGGCTTGTAAAGTCTCCGGGATCACGAGCCTTGCTGATCGGTCCAGATCTGCATCGGCCTGATCAGCTTGAACATAGTAAAACAATAAATCGTTTTCGTCGATCTCATAGTTGGACGCGATCTTAGCACAATCTTTTGCTTCACCCTGGCTCAACTTCTCCAGATCTCCATTCAGAAACGCCTTCAAATCAACGATCCATTTTTCTTCGTCTTGTGCCTTGAGAATTCTTTCGATCCGCATCTCCTGTACTATTTCTTCTGTTAGGCTTTCTCGAGAGAGTGACCTGTTAGGTGGTGATCTGGCTCGTGATCTCGTCATGATCGAGACCTGGGCTGCTTCCTTTTTATCTTCCGCATGAATCAGCTCGGGCAGCCTATTGATCTCCACCAATTCCTCCAGCAATGCTTTATCAGTAACTATCGATCCGGTCTGATCACGCATGGCCATAGTGGCTAGATGATCTGCACTCCGATTCCAATCACGTTTCACATGTAAAAGATCATGACTTGGCCATCCACGTAGAGCTTTCATAACACGATCATTCAGCAGCTTCAAACGCGGTGCTTTGCAATCGATTTCTCCAGTGATCTGCCGAATTACCAGATTTGAGTCTCCGCATATGATTACTCTTCCGATCTTCTGCTCTCGCAAGAGATCCAAACCTAGCAGCAGACCACGATATTCGACTTCATTTACCGTGATTCCCGGGGTATAGTCTGAACCAGCAGATATAACAGTCCATTCTGGCAATTTCCACAACAACGCGCTATACGCCCCCACGCCTTTCTTCACACTCGCTGATCCGTCGAAACTTACAACGATCAGGTTTTCCTCCGAGCCGACGATCGGTGGGGGTATAATGATTGATTCTCGTGGTTGCTTCCGGGGAGCGACCTCGATCAACGCTTCATCAACTTCTGATCGGGGTGTAATGCTGGCTGCTAGTGTACCAAGAATTTTTTCTTCACTCTGGTGCATTTGATGATCTCCAAGTTCCACTGAGATAGCAGCGCTGCCCATCGCCCCAGTCTCCCGTCTAACCCATTCGCTGACACTAACCAAGCCAGACTAGATCGCCTGGACAATACCTTAATCGATCTAGTCACCAGCATAGAGTAACAAACATCCAATACACGTAATAAGGCCAGCACTTCTTTATCAACAATACCGTAGTTGACTTCGTTCGGTTTTAATGTTCGGCTTGTGAACGTCACCGGGCAATAAATTCCGTCGTGATCTTGGACCAGTGCGGCCGATATTATTTACTGGCATATAGGATCACCACGGGAATCTTCTCCGGATCGAAGTGTTTCAGTATTGGCGTCGAGATCATCTTCGCCTTCAACATACTGAAAGCTACCATAGCTCGCTTGATATGGTCCTCTGACCCTGGCACAGTTCGAACGATCAGTGATCCAGTCTTGAGATTCGATTCAATAAGTTCGGTTTCGCGATCAGTCTCACTTAGTGATCTCCCCACTCGATCACGTTCTCGTAGCCCATGATAATCAACTTCCTTCAGTTCATATAGTATAGCGGCGTAAATCGAGAAGTCTTCGATAAATCGGCTATAATAATTCAGAGATCCGAGAAAGGATTGCATGGCCTTCAGTGATCGGGGAAAAGATAGGTTGCTGAGAGCAGCCAGATCTTTCGGGTTTGCTTCCAAACCTTGGATCGACACGTTATGGCCGAGGTAGGCGACCTTGAGTTGACCTCAGAAACTCTTGACCACACTGATCGATAAATTCCAGCGCTCGCAGGTGTTCAGGGGCCGTTCGACCTTATCGCATAGCATATCCCATGATGTTGCTGTGACCAAGACGTCATCTATATATAATCACCTTCCCAACCTTGATCGGCCCTGATCTTCGTCCGGTTCGCCCTCCGTAAACACATCATGTCGATCGGTGGCTTCTCGATCAGCACTGATCTGGAAATATCCATAGAGCATTGTCAATCAGCCTCTGATAGATCTGTGGGGCGTTCTTTAACCCAACCGGCATCCGAATCCATTCGAAAAGTCCGAAAGGTGTAACGAAAGCCGAAATCTCTCGAGCACGATCAGTCATCGAAACCACCCAGAAACCACTAGCCATATCCAGCAAACAAAACTATAAAACTTTATCCAGATCCTCTAATAAATCATTGATCAGGGGCATAGGATAGACCATCAACTTCGTGAGGCGATTCAGCATTCTATAGTCGATACATAATCGAATATCGACCCCGTTCTTTTTTATCACAATCACAATCGGTGATGCCCACTGCAATGTTGAAAGTCGGATGATTTTTGTACTCAACAAGCCCTTGATCAAATCGGATAACTTTTCCCGGTATTGAGGAGCAACTTTGCGACAACGTTGAGCGATCGGTCTCGCATTTCCCACGTCTATATCCCAGACAGCTCCGTAAGCGGCTGGGGGTAAGGCGTTACCTTTCCCCATCATTAAATGGCGCTTTTTCCAGATGATCTCCTTTAGCTGATCGATCTGCTCGGGAGTGTTCACTTCGGGATCACCGACCTGTAGATCTTCCATGGTGACTTCTGGCATATTGGGCGATACTTCCGGCAAAACGGCCATTTGCTTCTCGATACCTTCAATGTACTGATCACCACCTTCATGTATACACACTTGTTCATCTACCTGATCTACCTTTTCCTGATCAGCATCATCTTGAGTCGCCCCTTGTAAGTCATCCAACTGGTGATCTACTTCGGGTTCACCTTCCTCCGTAACAACTTCGGCAGATTCATCCTCCTTTTTCTTCTCAAGATCGTTCCTGAACTCCTCACCATCATTTTCGCTCTCTGGACCCTCTTTTTCGGTGAGCCGGGTCTAATAATATTCAATATTTGTGGACTTTTTTTTACCCGGCTTTCCCCTATCGCTTCGATCGGCGGTCTCCTGATCAGCAGCTTGGTCGGCGTAGAATATTCCGGCTTCTCGACCATAGGTAAGGTATCTTCATCCGCTAAGTCTTCGTCACTAATCAGGTCTGTGGTGGCTTGATAAGCCAGATTCTGCCATTCAATATATCTTCGTGATCCCACTGAGACATACCCGATCTGTCGAGGTACTTTCCCTTCGGGTAACCACATCCCTAGGATCATGTCTTCGTGAACGATTAGCGGCTGATCGGATATATTCGTAACCCTGATGTAACTTGATCTGCCGATACCCTTAACGAACGTTGGTACCCATCGTTCACCACGGGTTAGCCACAATTTCTGTTGCCGATCGCTCGGCCGAATCATCACATCGACTGATCGGGCCACCCCGATGTTTTCGTATTGACCCATTTTAAGCATCCGCACATGAGTACCATATAAAGGGCGTCGGCCGGATAACTGAATCTGCACCTCATCCGGCAGAGTCAGGGTTCCATGAGACAGATCGAGTCGTATACCGGCTGGTACCATGAAATCCATTCCCAGTATCGCGTCTTGACCGGCTAACCGACCAACCCAAGCGTTGAAATAGTAGACCAGGGATCCTGCCAAGGTGATTTTAACACGAGATCGTCCTTCCGTCATGTACGAACTTTCGCCGATCCCAACACATTCTTGCCTCTGGGTACTGTCTATACGACATCCCACCTTACGAGCAAAGGCGGAGTCGATGATCGAGACTTCTGCTCCAGAGTCAAATAGAATAGTGGCTTTTTCGTTGTTAATCTTCCCATTAGCTTTTGCCTGTTTAAACCACTTGTCGGGAGAGTGATAATTCCAGTATCCTCGGGATTCGCCGGGCAGTAGATCCAACTCCATGATCACGTCCGATCGGGAATATTCATCCACTCTGAGACTGTGAATCGGACATCGATCGACGCAATTTGAATTAGAACATGTATCGTCGGTTATCTTCTTTTCCTCAAACTTATCTCCGCTACCGACATATTCATAGATGCAGAACGTAGATCGCTCGGCTCGAACCAGATTCCAACCTGGCGAGCGATCTAGTTTAACATCGACATCTGGTGGGAGCATGCCAGCTTGTTTAGTAGGCACATACCACTTGCGCATCATATTGAAAAAATCTTCAATAGGGCAGGCACCGGCGTCGTGAATCTTCCCACAGGTTTTGCATACGAAAAAACAATGATCTGAAGGGTGACCTTTACGATCACATTTTCCACACGTAATTCTTTTCCAGCAATCACGATCTCCATGTCTGGTCGACCCACAATGCACGCATTTCTTGCGAGATCGGTCCTGATCAGGTTGAACCCCACCAGGTTTCCGTCCATCAATGCCGTTAATCGATGATCTCGGGCGATATACTGGCTCCATCGTAAAGATATGACGGTACCGTTCCTCGTCCGAGCATGTTCCGATGTTGCCACAAACTGCTAGGTCGTTGCCATTGGATACTTCCGATATCTCCTCGTCCTGACATCACGCCTTCCATTTCTCTAATATTTGAGAGACTCCCCGCGTTAGCTGGCTATAGTACAGCCCGCGATATTGCTTTCGTAAGACTCGTAGCGTTCGTAGTCCGGTGATTGCTTCTGGCGAGTGCCGTTGTGGTGGAGCCGATTTCCAAATCCATGACAGAAGTCTTGGGTGGAATCCGGATACCCACTGGCCCGGACGACCAACTATCGGAGGGGTACTCCGTTGATCCTGATCGGCATCAGAATCAGATGAATCACCATTATGGTGACTGATCGGATCCTTCCGGTCATCTGACCGGTCGTCATGAGCGAATGGAATCATATTCAACTTCATCTCACCTTATGTACCCGTTGACCGGGGGTGGTTACACTCACTCAGGTGGACTCGGTGACGAAAACGATGATCTTGATCTTGTCGGAGGGGATGACCTTCTCCAGACGGGGGTGTCCTCGGGTGGAAATCTTCACCGGAGAACGGGTTGGGGTCGATACTTAATCAGTATCTGGGCACTGATCGGGAAAGTTCGTCCGATCAGGCCAGCCAATGAGAGAGAGAGAGAGATAACAAGAAACCAAGAAACGCAATCAAACCACGATCTTCCACAGTAATCCACAAACGTTATCTCCACAAAACCTTTTCCAATATTAATAACGTGTTCTAAACACGTGCGCGTGGGCGGTGAGGTTTGATCACCTAAACAAACCCGTCGGGGGTCTTCCGGTAAGCCAAAATGCGTCTAAGCGCTTCTTAACCGGGAAATAGTTGAGCAAGAGGGGACTAGTTAACCCTGTGCTCCCAATGACCGCAACACGTGGCGGAGCGACCCTTTGCTTAGGGGGAAAATCAAAACCTGTTATTATATATGCAATGTCTTATACCTAGTGTACCATACACCAACCCATGTGCCTGATTTATACTTCGACCCTGTTCACTTCGTCGCACGGTTGCATAGTACCACCTTACCCATCCTTGCTGCACCTTCAAACTGATCTGTACCACTTCTGCCCTGATCACGGTCGGACTTCTATAGCGATCTTCAACCATCCCGATCTTTCGATAAACAACTTCGAAAACACTTGAGATCTGCCCCTCGGACACTTGTTCACTTCATATCCAACCCGGCTTAACTGAGAACTTCATCTGCCTTTGCATCTGGACGCCGGTTTGGGGCTGATCAGCCTCGATCGTAATCGGCACAGCGATCGGCTGAGTGATCGGGTAGTGATCAGGGCGATCAGCCCTAGATCACTTTGAAAACTCTCTGGGTCACCACCACAGCGACTTTGTTTGCCCACTTGGCCATTTTCCTGACCTTCATCCCCAACTTTTATCAACCCGTGAACAACTAACGGCAGTATTGGAGAAACAACTGCAACAACATGGACCTCAAGCACCGAGACTTTCGGCCTGGCTGGATCTCATGCAGAGCCTCTTCATCGGGATTTACAAGCCTGGCAACAAGAACAAAGATGGATCGGAAGGTACGGCCGCAAAATTTCCTACATTATCGAAGAAAG
>MIQA02001108.1:0-17424 GCA_001887855.2 Sclerospora graminicola | reverse complement strand
AAGAATGGGGTGGATATAAGGTTGTGCATTGATTACCGGCTGGTGAACCGGCTGACTAAGCTGATGATTTATCCGATGCCGCTGATAAACGACCTGCTGGAGGACCTGGATAAAGTCTTGTGGTATTGCTCATTGGACATGGCCAGTGGATTCTGGGTGGTCTCTATGACCGATCGTGCACGGGAGATCTCTGCGTTCGTGACGCCCTTCGGTTTGTTCGAGTGGAATCGGATGCCGTTCGGTCTGAAGAATGCCCCGCAGATTTATCAACGGCTGATAGAGATGATATTTAGAGAACCTGACCCTATACAGGGTGGTGTAAGCCATGTCAAGCGCGGTGCTGTAAGGGCCTCATTTCATTACACTTTTGGACCCCGACTCTATCCGACTTTGGATTTTCGTCCACGGTGGGACTCGAACCCGCAACGGCTGATAGATAACGCGCTGTACGGACACTTCAAGATCAAGGCGGATCAAGATCCGGCTCTGGTCGGGGATGTGTTCGCCGAAGGTGACCCGGACCCCGACCCGAAACCTTCAGTTTTGGGGCGGCGGTCTTACATTGATGACATTCTCGTTACGGCAACTACCTGGGATTTACTGTGTGACAAAGTGGAGAAGTTGATGATTACGTGTGAAAAGTGGAATCTTTCGATTAGTGTGGTTAAGAGTTTCTGGGGTAAGACTAAGGTGACCTATTTGGGTCATCAAGTTTCGATTGCCGGATTGGAGGCTAATCCGAAGGATTTGGAGTCCTTGAGTAATCTGCCTTTCCCGCGATCCCTAAAGGCTATGCTATCCTTTTTGGGCAGCCTGAATTATTACAGTCGGTTCATCGAGGATTTTGCAGTCTATGCGGCGGTTTTATATGAATTACGGGAGGTGGATTACCACAAGCTGAGAGAGCAGGATAGGCAAGCGGAGACGCAAGCCGGGCCGGCAATATCAGCCAATGAGATGCCGCCCTTTTTAGCTATTTCGGCCAATGAGAAGGCGCCCTTTTGTGCCCCGACAGGCGGCCGGCCGCCGGATCCCTGCGCGGCTGACCCGGACGACCACATGACCCGGGCGATGGTGGCCTTTGGTATGTTAAAGGCGAAGATGGCGACCACACCGGTCCTGAAACATTTCGATGTTAATAAGACTCCGGTGGTCATCATCTACGCTAACAAGTGGGCCATCTCGGCCGCTCTCGTGCAAGATCATGACGGAGTGTACTGTCCCGTGACCTTCACCAGCCGGACCCTGAAGGTTAATGAAGTCAATTACGGATTGGTGGATAAAGAAGTTTTGGCTCTATTGCGGATCTTGGATGTGTGTTATACTATGCTGGTGTCTCGGCCTATCAAAGTACTATCTAGACGGTCGACCCTATCATGGCTCCTGACGGCGAATGGAATTGATGGCCGGCTGGGGAGGTGGGCGGCTCTGCTGTCTCAGTGGTCCCTCGAAGTGATTAAGTGTACTAAAGGGGAAGAGGAAATACTGGGCACACTGGCTGCCAGCATTACCCCAAGGGCAGAAGTGGAGGAAGCACTGATAGCGATCGCGCCTCGGAAGCAGCCTCGACAAACTATCGTATTACCGCCGCCAACAGTGGGACCCACGGAGGAACTAATGGTTTTGAGTTTTGACGGGTCGGCGAGTGTAAAGAAGGGGGTCGGGGCCTATAGTGCCATTGTGTGGAAGCTGCCCGAATGGAAAGTGGTCGCGGCCGCCTCGGATTTCACGCCTGGCATCACGGTGAACGAAGCGGAGTATAGAGGGCTGTTGCTTTGCCTAGATCTGTTGGCTGGCCGGACACAGGGGCGGATCATCATATGTGGTGATTCCAACCTGGTGATCCGGCAAATCACAGGAGAGATAGATTGCAAGGCGCCTTGGCTGAGATTGTTAAATGATCGGGTTATGTCCGCCTTGCGGAGATGGCCGGAGCACGAATTGCTGCACGTCAAGCGAGAGTGGAATAACAGCGCAGACCATCTGGCCACCTCGGCCATGCGAGATCAGACCGGTCTCACCGTTTCAGATCCAGTCTTGTTAGACGGATTGGCGGAGATGAATAGGATATCGGAGATAATTAAACCGGCCGCTAGATACGAGGACAACTTCACCCGGATCCAGCCGTCCCGTGGAAGAGGAATATGGTGACCGTGACTGGGAACAGGACGTTTACGCCCGATCGGACCATGAATTGCCCTGCGGCAATAAAAGGTCCCTCTAGGCGGATCCCCAAGCAGGCTGGACGAGACTAACCACGGTTAGTAGTCAACAGTAAAGGTTTGGAGTGGTAACGAAAGAGGAACGGATGGATATATTAAAAGAGAAACGAGAGTACTCTTCCGGATCTTAGGTTTGGCTGCCGGTCGGGGGGTCGACGTTTGGGACGTGACCCGGCCGGAGCTGATCGCCGTTTTCTGGCCGGAGTCTGGGAGAGAGGTACTTCTGAATCACTCAGGTCGGGAGGAGCAACCAGTGATCAGGGATGTCCTCGTCGTTGTCTTCCACTTTCTCCTCGGCCACTCCGTTGGAACTCGAGTTACGGGCGACCTGAGCGGCCGGGGTGTCGACGGTGCCGGGAGGCAAGGATGGATCAGACGGCTCATGTTCCCCGGAGCCAAAACCTGCCGGCGGCGGAGTCTGCAGATCGATAATCTGATCGGATTCCATTTGACCCGTCGTTCGCCCACCGGAACTGGAAAGGCGGCGACGGGTATCCGCGCGAGAGCGGGATAACGCAACACTGACTTGCTGGGCATCGTAATCCTCGTCTTCTTCGTCATCATCATAGATACACGAAGGGGAGGATGACCCCGAGTCCGAGGAAGAATCAGGCGACGCGGCCGCTGGCCCGGACGGCGACGTGGCCGCTGGCCCGGAAGGCGGTGCGGCCGCTTCGGATTCCGAGTCCTCTTGAACCAGGGGTGAGACCAGTTCTACCTGGGGTGCAAGGAGGAGATGCAACAGGGGACCGTTTTGCGAGCAAGCTGTCATCGCTTTCCGACCCGAGCTCTTCCCCGTCGTCCGACTTGTCCGGAGGACACTGGCGCGAGGGTGGGGATTCGCTCTGCTTCCTCTTTTTAGGCGGGTTAGCACCGGCCAAAGGGGGGCTAGAGCCGGCTGGGCGTTTTTGGCCCTCGATCCTACCGAGGCGGACGAAGAGTTTGAACCGGCAAGGGGCGAGTCAGAGCCGGCAGGAAGTTCCTCAGGTTCCGACTCTGCTGCAGCGGGCAACGGGGTTGAGTTCGGCGGTGAAGTTTTCCACTGATCCACCATCCCCAAGACAGACAAGACGGATTCCCGTACATTGAGAGGAGCTTGCAAAAGGGGAGCGGCCTGGCTCCGAGTCGTCTCGAGCTGGTCTTGAAGTTCGCACAACAAGGATCTAAAACGATCCTCTTTATCCAGCATGGCATGGCAAACACGGTCCGCCCGAGCCAGTATGGCATGGGCGTCGGAATTTTCTTGACGGGCCTGGTAGAGCTCAGACCGCAACTCCTGTTGCCGGGAAGTAGTTTCCTGCAGCTGCCGCTCCAGATCCGAGATTTGGCGGAGGGCCTGGGCGTGGGAGTCGCGCAAGTGGTTTCGGTTGTCCCGCACTTTATCTAAGTCTTGGGACACCTGGCGGGGTCGGGTACGAAGGTGCGAAAGTTCTCGGGACATGTCAGGGATTTTAGCGGACTGCTGCTTCAGCTGTTCCAGCTGTTGGACTGCGGAGCGACAAGGACATAAAGACTGTAAGCGACTGGGTCACAACACAAGAGGAGAAGAGGCACTTACGCTGAAGTTTCGATCTGTGGACCAATTCCCGATTGGCAGTCCGGAGGGGCTCGACGACGTCTTCCAGCATGCGGAGGTGGTTTCGCTCTTCCGTCAGGATGGCGACTTGACGCTCGAGATCGGTCACCTGTTTCTGAAGAGCGATTGCCTCCGGAGATGGACCCCGAGCGGCAGCTTCATCGGCCCGGCGGTTGGCAGCGGCGAGTTGTCGGACCAAGTCAGCTTGGATATGCTCCAAGCTATCCACCTGGGCGGTCAACATCTCCGGCCTTTTCTCCATCCCCGCCGTTTCGGAGATGGGGGAGGTTGGCGCGGCGGCTTGCCGTAGAGCGTCCGTAAGCTGACCCACAATGGCCCTGAGGCGGGCCACCTCATCCTCCGCTGTTTGACGACTGAGTTTCAGCTCAGCCCGGGGGCTCAAGCGGTCCAGCATCGCACAAGAAGTCTTGAAACTCCGAGACAGAGCTTCATAGTTGGCCTGACAGAATTGAAGCTCCGCCCGAAGGGAAGAGACGACGGCCTTCAATCCGTCTCGGTCGCCGCAAGCCGTGGACGCGGAGTGTAGATTCGGCGTCGGCGGTCGACAGCACCAGATCGGGAGTACGGGACGATTTCGACGGTTTTGCGACTTCCACCCCGCTGGCGGGCGAGTCGTCGTCCACGAGAACTAGACGACAGACGTTGTCCTTGTCGATTTGCAAAACTGGAGGTATATCAAGATAAAGTCAACATCGGTGGATGTGCTTGCCAGCCGGTGGGGAGACCGACCGGGTTCACGAAAATCAATTTAAATTAGTGGACGACGTACCAAAGCGGGGCATAGGTGAGCAGAATCAGATCAAGTGGGTTCGAGTGAGATCGTGCCTCAACCGTTGTGCGGCCGTGACGCGACTCAGAGGCGGCTGTGGTAAAGTGACTTACGAAATAATGCAAAGTACTTTCCAAAGGGCGCATTCTGATTGGCGGAAATACGGACCAAGGGCGCGGGCACCGGATAGCCGCCGAGGAAGCCTACAAGCGGCCGGGCGGCGCCAGGCTGGAAATCAGGCTGGCGGACATGACAAGGGGCGTGGATAGTCGAACAGGCGGGCTAAGCGGACGGGAAGGCCACGGATGTTGGACGGCCGAGTGGCAGATCGGTGACGGGCTAATTCGGAAAGTGTGAGTGAAAAGAGCCTGAAAGAAGATGATTGTTCTAGTGGATGAAGGAGGCACCCGGATCGGATGAGAAGCCGCCAAGGAATTGCTAGCGCCAGCGGCCAAGGGGCTCGGATGAATGGCCATCCGGCCGAGCCGGCCAGGTACAATGTACCATCCGGACTGGTACCAGATGGGTTCGGTGTACCGGCCGGGTTGGTACCATCTGGGGTTGGTGTACCGGCCAGGCGGGTACACAAAGTCGGAGTTAACCGGGTTACTTCGGGTAAGGCACATGACTGGACAGCCGTGTTATTTGGGGTAGGTTACACAGAAGGGAGTATTGGATATAGGATAAATCAGTATACGTTTCGCTTTCCTGGACACAAGTCGCTTTCATTGGTTCACGGCAGAGGGCTAACAAGGTCCCCTCTTGCTGTTATTGGTTTGCCCGGGGAAGGTTAAGTTAACCCACCGGAAGTCCCCTGACCAGGAGTCGCGGCGTCTTCGTATACTCACCTCAAGTCGCCCGTGTTTTGAACACGGTATTAAGTATTGGGAAGTGGTGACATTTTGGCCTTCTGGGGAAGAGTGTGGAGTTATATCTACTTTACATACACAGTTGGATTCGCCCTTCATTGTTACTGGTTTAGCTGGCCGATTGATTATTCTCGGTCCAGCCGGCACTATACAAACTTCAAGTGTCTTATTGGTTTAGCTGGCCGATCGACTATTCTCGGTCCAGCCGGCACTATACAAAGTTCAAGTGTATTGCCAGACGAGCTCCCCGGTGACGATTTCCGCCCAGGAGCTACCCCTAGTCCTAACCCTCATCTCCCTATTGGACGGATTTACACTTTTCGCCCTAGGGTCCACCAGGAGAGCAAACCACCCAGTACTGACGGGTACACAAGGTGAGCTTTCAACATGCAACATCCGAGCAGTCACGATCAAGCGGATGGAAGTGACCGATCTAGCTGGCCGGATGCCGGATCGGATCATGACTCGGATGGATGGAGTAACCCCTCCGATAGTCAGTCGTCTGGGACCCCCGTGGGTGTTCGCGTCTCAGGAAGATTTTCTGAGAGCGACTACACCACAACGATATTTACCAGGTGTCCTCAGAAATTTGAAGTTGACGAAAGCTTCCAGGGGGCTGTCACCGGATCACTTTTGATTGTAAAAATTGACATAGAATCAATCCCTCATCACGGATTGATGTCACCACAATTAGAAGCGTTCTGGGGAACATTCAACTGGGCGGGTAATCCGTGGTTGAGGGAGGAGCAAACGACCAGTCTCGGAGCGAGAAAATATGATCGGATTCCGGAAGCGCTCATTTCCGCTTTAGGTATTCAACGTATATCTCGGGATGAATTCTCATGGTCGGTAGTCTCGTCACAGCCAAATTCACATACGCATGCGAAGTTGTGCAGGTGGATATGTACGATTATTCTGCTTTCGCCCAGAGTAGAGGTAGGTAGTTACGTGGGGAGGATACCAACTAATCAGCTGTTTCGGGCGCCGGAAATACTCCAAGAATTCACCTGGCGGGTCATCAGTCCAGGCTTATTGGAAGGAACAGAGGCTACAAGCGCCTATCCAATCAGGCTGGAACAACAGCCGTCCGGTATATATTGGAGAGTGGGGGGGGGAGTCTATATCCAACTTACGTTTTGGCTAAATCCAACTTTTGAGCCATCAAGGGGTAGGGTTGCACGAAAACCCAACCTTTGTACCCGTTACATGGTACACGCTATTACTGAACCAGGCCCTACTTTGCACGATTGGCAAGCTCTTCGTGTCGGCGACGAGTTTACTCCAGGATTGTTGCCTTAATGACAATAAAAACGAACGCAGAGGCAAGAACAGTGCTCTGATCCGGTTAAAGCTAAACGTATTTTAGGATCATATCCAATAACGATCTACTGCAAAGTGTTTCGAAGTAAATGAACAGGTTCAGCTTTTAGGGCGTCGACGATACGCCAGGTACGATCGATAGAGATCATTTAATATAACTACAAGAAAGAAGCGTTCGTGGATTGATGTATTGTTTTATTATTTCTAACACAAGGTGATTGGGTCAGTGTCTACCTCGTACTATGCTCGGCAATGCAAAAGATGTATGGTAAGATTTCATTTTAGCAAAATTCCTTCTCGTTTTGTAGCTTCTCAATTTTATCGTTTCGTGTAGATACTCAACTCGTTCGTTGTGTTAAAATAGAATGAATTGCATCCCTTGGGAATGTTTACTTGTGCAAGAAGTAAACATTCAAGGAATACACGAAGAATTGCATCCGTTGTGAATTTTTACTTCATACACAATTAAACATTCCCATATCTTCTCTCTCTAAACATAACGAACGAGTCAAGTGTCTACACGAAACGATAAACTGAGAGAAACATAATGAGCAACGTGTAAAAAGTTAAGACATCATCCAGGAACTACACTTTTTTGGCCCAACCCATTTTTGGCAACCCTGGCAATTTTTTGGATAAAATTACCCTTTTTGGCCCTCACCTTTTTTGGTGACCCTAACCCTTGATGACTCAAAAGTTGGATTTAGCCAAAATGCGAGTTGGATGTAGACTCCCCCGGAGAGTGGTGCCACAACAGCACTTGAAGGTGTTCACGTGGATCGAGGCCAAAGCCAAGGTGGTGGTTTGTAAACCGAATCCATTGTTACATATGTATCCTTGGCCATTGGCTGACAGTCTGAAATCAATATGGAGGATACCGGTAAGTATCAGGAGGCATTTCACCCAGGTTTACTACAAGGCGATGGCAGTAACGTTGCCAATGACGACGCATAAGTGGGCTGTTAGGAGAAGCCAAGACTCGTGGTGGTGTTCAGTGCAGGACCAAACTCCACGTGATATAGGGACGCATGGACACACTCTGTCGGATTACCAGCTCTGGGTTATTTACAGGGTAGCCACCATGCAATTGAACACCTACTTTTACAAAGAACAGGGGAATCATGAATGTGTCATTGTGGCAGAGTGTTCTAGCACCAAGACGAACTGCGTCCACATCCTGTGGGATTGTGTAAGCGCTCGCAGCCTCTGGAAACGATTCTTACAACAACGGTACGGATATACCCTCTCGCACGTGGAAATGTTACAATACAAAAATAGTATTGCAACACGGCAGGCGCCGGAAATCTCATCCGCTTTGATAAGGGATATGTACCTCAAGTACGGGTTGAAAATGGATGCTTTTCACGATCAGATGGCAAGGTTGTGGTGGGCAGTCTGTGGAATTGCGCAGGCCTGGTTATGACAACTGCGCAACCAAGCCATTTATGAAGGAAAACGGAGAACGCTCCGTGAACATAATGATTTTGTCTGGAACCAGTGCCGGACCCAAATTAGTCAAGTGGCTGCATACGAGCGTATGAAGCCGCACCTCCGTGAGGACGGGGCCAGGCTCCAATTGTGCATGCAGTGCTTTTTCAATCTATCAGTAGCACCATCCACATTGGTATCGCCGACCCTACGCCCACGACAAGATACCTCTCCTGTTTCTTTTGTTCCAGAATTAGCGTTGAGAGCCAATCAATTTATAATAGCCAATAGTTAAAGACTAAATGGACTATACTTATCTCTCTGGTATGACAAATGTTATTCGGTACAGTTAAAGTGCCAGCGCACATGTGTGCCCTTTCATATGCACGGTCGATTCGATTCTTTGTGATTACGTAATACGTAGTCGCTAGGTAGGATGCATGATGGATCTGACCAATGACAATCCATTATTTCTCCATTCTCCATTATACTTTGGTTCGTGTATTATACAATTCTCCAAAGAGTTCAAAGATGGTGTTATTGATCTGCGCGCTCGTAGGCATGGAGGAGGATCTGTTCTCCGTGCGGCTTGATAAAAGTTCCGTGGTTGATGAGTTGAAGGACGCCATCAAGAAAAACAATGAGGACATCACATGTCCTGCGAGAAAGTTGCAGCTGTTCCTCGCCAGAAACGGCGACGGCACGTGGCTTGAATCAAGCACAGATGATGTAAAGAAACTCAAGGAAGGGAAAACGACTGCTCTAATCGAGTTCCTAACTAATAAAGACAAAAAGCTGGATGGGGAGTACGGGCTAGAGGATGTTCTCGAGGGGATGCCAGAGCCGAAAAATAAGCAAATCCACGTCTTGGTTGTGGTGCCGACCGAAGAAGCTATTGCTCCACCACGGAAGCGATTGAAAATGTTACCAGTTGACCTTCAAACCCCAAGTTCCTTCGCCAAACGCAATGTCTGGTCACCTTTTTTGGTGAATGATGGTCGCATTGTATGCGATCGAGGTCCCCGTCCTGAAGACGTTCCTCCCTTGACGTTGCTCAATCCCATCTTTAGCGAGTTTGTTGGTGGCTGTCGAGGAAAGATTAAAACAGCTGCTGATGACACGGCATTCGCAGAAGAAGTTGCAAACGCAATGCGAAAATGTTATCATCTTGAAGAACCTCGAGCGATTGATTTCCGTGATCACTTGGGGTCGTACCTTGGCATCCCCGTCAGAGTTCTGACCGAAAAAAAATCTCAAACTGATGGTTCAATTACAACTGTAAAGCATAATTTGTTGTGCATGAACTTAGAAGTCAAGGTGGAACGGGGACAAGGTGACTCGGGAATGCAAAATATTGCCTCTTTCGGATTATTCATAATTTATTAAACCAAAAAATTAATTTTTTTTGAATCAAAGATTTTTATTATTTACGTTTATCAACCGAAGTTCCAAGATTACGTGGAAAAATATGAGATTCCAGCATTGCTGGTGGAATTGGAAGGCCCGTGGCTGGGAGTATCGGCCATACTTAACATCAAAGGAAGGATTGTCCATGAGCATTTGTCGCCTCAACTTTCATTGGCTGCATCGAACCATTCTCGACAAGATGTAATACTATGCCTGGCGTCGTTAAAACGTGCTGTCCTCGCCTTGTATAATTTCTATGAGCAAGAGAAACTCCGCAACATTCCTGATACTTGTCTGCCATTCGGTTGCACACCCAATTATGTTCGTATTGAGAGAGAAGTGTATGCAAATGGAGAAGGAAGAATCGTCAAGTTTGTTGAAGGACGCTATGGGGACACCGTGCACCACTTCTGCGCAGATTTAGGAAATGCACCACCATTGTTGAGCTGTGAGCTGGTTTATCCTAATGGTATTTGGTGGCGTGGGTGGACAGGTAGAGTATACCAAGGCGCTTGAGAGAACGATGCTGAAGGAACTAGGCAAGTTGTAACTGCTTAGTTCCCTACACTGGAGTTTCTTCTTTATGAACTGCGCGCACACAACTTTGTTCATGGAGATTTGCGACCACCCAATGTGTTTCTCTTTGGCCCGAATGAGAAGGTTGTTCTGATTGATTTTGACTGGGCTGGTGTTTCTGGTGTTGACGTCTATCCTCGTGGGATGAATCATGAAATCAACTGGCCTGAAGGCGCACGTGGTGGAGCCAAGTTGGATCCAGCTCATGATTTGGAATGGCTCTATCGATGGTTTTAGTTTTGAAGTAGATCAACGCAGTAATCGGTCAAGAATATATGACTTGTTTCGTTCGAAAAGTAAAGTGATTTAGCCCGAATTTCGTATAACTAGTTACCTATGTTCTTGTATATTTGAAAATCATCTTGGTGGTTCGTGTTTGACAACGCGATTAAATTCAACACTGGACGTACCTTCCGAAGGCCACGAATCACCGGCTGGGCACTCAAGTTATTACCCGCTCGGCCGAGACTCCCGGTGAGCGCATCAACACGCCGGTCCAAGCGCTCATAGCTTTACACATTGTTGGCTGCAATACTTTGGTTAAAGTTCAGGATGTATTCTGTGTATAATTGACGAATGACATCTAGCCTGAAGTCTTCTCACTATTGTGATATGGAGACTAACATCTTTGAACGAGTTTACATCTACTTTTTGCATACCCATGCCATAACGACCAGTGTTCGGTGTGGACCACAAAGTGTGGCTTTCGTTTCGTCTCTTCATTGCTTCGCTCCTGGAATTTGCCGATGCTACTGTTATATCTGGTACTAATACTGCCACTCGTCTCAGGGCAAGAATGCGCTCACTATTTTCAGGACGATCTGATCTCTCGTCTGGAAACGCACGTGTCGAAATGTCTTGGTCCAAGCTCTTCGTCCTCTGCGCTTTTGACGCTAAGTGAGCGTTTTATCGCGAACGACTTCGATCGCCACCAGCCGCTGGCGCTTATGGTTTTCTCCAACTCGAGCGAACTGCTACATTCCCTGGCAGGTGCCGTGACTTCTTCTCTTTTTGGGTCTTCAAGGTCACGTTACGCGCTACAGACGGTCGACTTTCAGACTCTGCTCGAGCCCTCGCGAGTCTCCAATTACGACATAAAGCAAACGTTGCGTACTCTTTTAGCTACGCCATTGCGTGCCTGCCCCGAGCGTAATCTTTTCATTTTCGATAATGTGCAGGCACTAGACGATGCTGCATTGCCAGTTCTAGATGTATTGCTGGACCCTCTCAACGGCAAACGTGCGCAGTTCCAGCTTAACGAGGATGGCGGAGCCTCCCGAGTCTTCGACTGTACGAATTCCGTTTTTCTGTTTTTGTATAAAGTCACACCCAGCAATTTTTCAGAAGGAAAGAATAGCTCGACGTTGGATCATAGTTGGCGCGAGTACTTGATGCAACAGTGGTCACGTCCCGGGGGATTAATCGAAGAATTTACACCTCAGGCCTTTGTTGGAAGAATAACCGATGCCCTGGCAATTTTTTCACTTGAAGGAAATGAAGGATTGGATGCGAAATATGACGCGTTCAAGAAGTCTCCTGAATGGCATCAAATGTGCGAGCTACAATTTAAAGACCTGCGAAACGAGGTCACAAGTTTCGGAAGCTCCCCAAGAGAATATGCCCACGCTGCGCTAGGCCTTGTAACCGAAAGAGTTACTGCTGCAGGTGCGATTATTCCTAGTGCAATCGCTATGATTTCAATACCAGCTTTCCTGCTGATTCTCACTCGTGCTAAGCGTTGGAATGGGGAAACAACAAAGGTGAGGGAACGGCGCACTATTCATAGACGCAGCAGCGGAAGCAGCAATGTCCGGCAAAAAAGGAGGAAAGCGCGGAAGTGAGCATGCCAGTATTTCGGTTTACTGTCATCGAATTTGAAAGGTAATTAGGCAGCACTATTAAAATTTACTTGTCTGTTTCAGAAAAGAATGAACAGTTTGACTTGACCTTTCATATCTCCATTATTATTTTGACAACCGCAATCCATACCATATTCGAAACAGCGCGGAGCGTGCTATCGACCAGTATATTTTACATGCAATAATCAGGTACTTCGTAGTATATAACAGGGGTGTGCGGTATCACGTTTCGGCACCGGTACTATAGTAGCGAATCAGGTACCTAAATATTTTTTTAGGTACTCCATTAACTATTGGCTACTATCTTTTCCTAGAAATTAAATGGGGGTCTGGATCTGCCAGATGATACAATTGCTCGGACGCCGAGTATCTGCTTTGATCGCGGTGCTGGTAAAGTGTCAAGCACGCACTGGATACACAATTGTAGACGCATCCCGTCTTCTCTCGTCGAAGGTTGTTGTTGCTCAAATGAAGCAACTGTGTCACGTTGGGCTCTGCTTTGAGCCCATAAGAAATTAAGAGTTTCTGCGAACTTGTGTCGCAAACCATTGAAAATTGATTTGTTTCGCAATTGCCACAACCATCCCACTATAATTCCACAAAATCCTCACCATAAGCGTCAAAATTGTTTCGCGCAAGAGGAGGCTTTAACTCCGTATTACCCCATCATCATTAATCGCATTCGGTCGCTAATGTCAGGCGATTGTCGTGTGACGATATGTCTCTTAAAGTTATTTAGTGTCTGTTCGTCCACTGATTCTTCAATCCAATGGCTGAGTCAATGAGACAGGCACTGATGCACTCCCAAAAGATATGTGCAATATCTTGAGCTTTCATAGTACAGTCGGGGTTAAGCGGACAAATTTGTGTCCCGTCCACCCTTTGATAGAATGTGTTTAACTGATGAGTAGCCACGCGATATACCACCCATGTCTGGTAATCAGTTAAAAGATGCTTATGCCTCCATAATGGTTTAGGAATTTGATCTTGCGTAATTCTCCACCATTCATCTCGTAGGTGTTTCTTCTCCCATCGGATTATTATTTCTGGTAAGTCGAACTGCGATATTATCATGATAAGGTTTCTTGAAAAACCGTCAAATCGCCTGTGGTATTCGCCAAAATGCTGTATCTTCTTCCAGAGGCCAACCAAACTGATGCAAGTCAAGATGTGGGTAACAAACCACTGTATTTAAGCTCACTTCCTTATCATTGTCATCTAACAATGGCTGCTTAGCGTTAAGTGCCCAACAGATTCCACCCTCTGATTGATGTAGTGAGATTATTGAACAATTTGTCTTCGTATATCCTTTCAAAATCCCAGCCTTGAGAACAGACCAACTGTAGTTCTTCAATACATCCGGACATCTGTAAAGTTGTATAGGAGGTGGAACTCCAATACTTTCCCCAATTTGAACTCTAGGAGAAGCTAGGATGATCGCTGTCTACAACCTAACCAATTTTATTCGAGTATGTGAAACTTTTTGTCCGACAGATACTTTCCATTGATACTTGTTATGAGCGATCCTTTTGTCAACTGGATTCAAGGATGCGATCATATTTGTTGGGTACCAATGTTGTTGCCTGAATTTCCGGTATCCAGGGATTTCTTGCCCAACTAAATGTACCCCAGAATGCCTGATAACACTCTGGAAGTAAATTGTGATAGGGAATATTGTCCACATTAACACTTAATTCCAGGACTTCAGATTCTATAAGAATGTGGTCCAGGTTTACTTTGTATCCGTGAAATCAGAGCCGGTAAGTTCTGCTCCACGTATGTCATTAAGTGTTTACGCTGAGTCGTAGACGGACTTAGCCACCAACCTAATTCTTGACTCAATGTTCCTATTTTTCTGGAAATTGTCATATTCTTGCATAACGTAAATGTCTCCTTTGGATATGAGATATTCGTAATGATTCATCAGGAGACAAGTGTTAAAAACCGCCAGATCAACCATGCCGTTTTATAAATGTCGTTTGAGCTTAGTAGCCATGTTGTCGCATCTTTCAGGCGTTGAACCCGTAATGCTAACGGTATGGAAACTAGTCCTAGTCCTCCAGCTTCTCTAGGAGTGTAGATTAAAAGCGAAGGCATTTTATGGCGTGCTGGTCCACCGTCTGTAATCTGGGACCAAATAAACCTCTTTTGGATTTGTATGAGATTACTCAATATGTGGTCCGGAGGATCGAATACTTTTGCTGAAAATGTGATTGCTGGAAAGACTACCGTATTGAATAGCATGACTCTGTCCATAATCGAAAGAGAGCACGACACCGCTGTCGCTAATATGCTATGTATCTGTTGGATACGTAAACCCCAGTTAACTTCTGTAACAGAGCTGCTGTTACGCGGCTTACACTGTTAGTTTGCAATGAGGAAGCGTGCAAATTGTGTTGGACCAAATGTAATTTGGTCCTACTTAGTTTACTTTAAATAAACTCAGATAAGAAAATAATCAATATATTAATTATTATCGGTTTAGTATATATATATAATGATATATATATATACTTAGGGACGTGAGTGCTAGAAGGTAAGTTTAAGAGTGAATATATTTATGAGTGGTTAAGAGCTAACTAGTATAATTAGACCTAGACTAATCATAGTAACATGTAGTATAAAACTGATCTAATGATATTTTTTATCATTAGATGACTTGTCAGATTCAATTATATCAGAATCTGTTCTCAAAGGTGGATTATGACAACTTATAATCCAATGTTCACAATTTCATGTATTACGACTGAAATTGAACTGTGATATTTCTATTCAAATATCACTTATGTAATGGTACCCCATTACATCACCCCCCACTCAAGCTGGTTGGCCAATAATATATCGTAATATTGGCCAATCGAGTGGTGGCACTTGTTGGTCATAACGATATTCAGTTATAACTCATCTTGACCAGAAGTAATCTGATGGTCAGCAAACGCAGCGGCGCTCATACGAGCACTGCCGATGCATCGAAAACGGATATCACTTCTGCATCGCATGCGGAAGTGTCGTCGGATGCCGACGCTTCGAACGTAGTTTCGAGGCGCAAGGCAAATTCACAAGATCGCTTGTCTCTCGTGGCAGACGCTGTGGAAGCAGTGTCTAAGCGAGGGCGGGGAGACGTCGCGAATGCAGCGTCTTCCGCGTCTCCACCTGCCGCAAGGCGGGTGTCAAAGAAGAAGTTTAACGACCTCTTCGGGGAGTCATCCGACTCCGAGTATAGGGGCAAGGACGATAATGTCCCAGTCAGCTACCCTAGTGGGGTTAAGACCACCAGGATCGCTTCGCCGTTAAGTGATGGCGAAGTGGCTTCTGACGCCGTCGATTACGACAGCGATAATTCGATGAAGCGGTGGTATGAGGAGCGTAGGGCTCCTCCTGGACCTCGTCATTCGCCAGGTCGTAGCGAAGACGGCTTTGAGACGGTAGGTGGTGCCCCACCCACCAAGAAACATCGTGCGGAAGCGGCTTACACTGCTTCCGATTCATTGAGTCGTGTAGAACGCTATGTTCCGTACGAAGTGGGGTTTTGGACCCCCGCATGGGCTCTTGCCTATGATAGTGGTGGGCATATGAAACGTGATTGTCAATACCCACTGTTTGACATCAACGCCCTTGACGATTGCGAGGACCTTCGCAATCGTCGTTTCGATCGCAGTACTGACGATAGACGTCGGTACTTCATCGACCTTTTCTACCAGGCTCGTCACTATACGAACCGGAAAGGGTCGAAAAATAGTAAGGATGACAAAGACGCCCTTACTCAGAGTTGGAATGCCTTTGTTGAGAATTACAACAAGGATCCCGACAGGTACGTGAAGAAGGTTCACGCAAACCGCGAGCGCTTCTTAAAGTACTCGGTAACAGGTAAAATGGAGTATGTCCATTTCACTTGCATTAAAGAGGGTTTCTCTTGTGGGGTTCCTTCGAGCATGAAATGCCCGTGTTGTCCCCCTGGAGCTCCTCGGCTGACCGGAAAGGATCTTAGAGGGTACCGAGGCTTCTCAGTACCCGCTGAAGTTAAGTGCTATGTCGATGCTCTTAAGGCATCGGAAGCTTCGCAGGCATCAGCACCTAATGTGGGCGTGCCGCCCTCATCAACACTTAGTGTTGACGCTTCTTTTGAGTTCGAGGAGAAGTATCCTTCTCGAACTCACGCAGGAGGTCAGGGGCATCCGCCCTCAACACCTCGATCGGTTCCCAAGAGTCAAACTCTTGGGAATATCCCAACCAACGCACCAAGTACTCGGTACGCTGCCCCTTCTTATAGGGAACCGAGCGCTTCGAAAGCAAGCGCTCGAGAATGTAGCGCTTGTTCCCCTGACTGTCAATCAGGGGCGGCGGGGGTTGATAGTTCCCTCGGCGCTGTCGTTGCGGCGCATGGCCACCAGGTCCGCATCCTGGAGAAGCGCTGTGACTCCTTGAGGGAGGACATGTGCCATTCGATGAAAACGTATCGTTATCATCGTGACGAGATTCGTGAGATTCTCGATGCGCAGGTTGTGCTGCAGAAGAAGAGTGATCTTCTGATGCTCGACGTTGATCGTCTGAAGTCGGAGGTGGAAACTCTCCAAGCTCTCCAGGCTTCCCACCAGCGGTTGGAAACCGACTACAAGTCTCTCTTGGGAGACTTGAAGAAGCACGGCATTCGCCGTGGCGATGCGTCTCGTCCGAAGATGTAGACGATCGGTATGGTTTCAGTCTCCCAACGTAAAACGTTGGGTGGAGGCGCATGGCCGCGGGAATGTCTAAGGTATAGGCATTCCCTTTAACACCTTGGACCTTAAAGGGCCCAATGAATTTAGGAAGCAACTTCCGTGTAGGGAAGTTGCTTATTGCATGTGTAGGTAGATTAGTTGTAGATAACATAACTAATTCACCTTTTTCAAAAGAATTTGTGTTCTTCCGTCCATTCTTGTCTGCATTCTGCTTCTGCTTGTCAAAAGCGGAAGCAAGCGCGTCTTTCACTTAGCGTATTACAGCTTGACGTTGTAATACGAATTCATCTACTGCTTTGTTGGCAGTGGATGGGCTGTTTTCAGTGTCAGCAGCCATTGCCGCCGACACATATTCCGCATAAGCGGTTTCGGTTTCCGAAATTGCTTTTGTTTCTTCTGTGGTAACAGTAGAAAACTCTAGTTTTTCTTCACAAGTTGCAGCTGCAGCTTGTGCTTCGACTCGCTTAGAATTTGAGCGGGTCCCTCCCCCACTTAGATTCGGCGTACCGCCAAGTAAAGCCGGGGTTCGTGGATGCCGTAAGGCATTCACGTAAAACGGTGTGTGCTTGGTTGAAGCATGCACCGAGTTGTTTATAGAAAACTCAGTGAGCGGTAAGTAATCACTCCACTGCTCGAAGGCATGTGCGTAAGAGCGCAGC
>MIQA02001107.1:0-39067 GCA_001887855.2 Sclerospora graminicola | reverse complement strand
CCCTGTGGCATCACAAGCCACTCCCAAAGCATACCGCTTGGGGTGCTTACAGCCGTGAGAGGAATATCTTCCTCACGCATAAGGATTTGGTAGAAACCATCCCTTAAGTCGAAAGCACTGAAAACGGTGCTCCCGCTCATGCCATCGATGATGACGTCTTTTCTTGGTATCGGCGTTTGCGCCGGTACTGTTGCTGCGTTCAGCTTATTGAAAGCGTGAACGATTCCCCACCCACCAGTGGACTTCTTAACACAAAAGGTGGGGCTGGAGTGCGGAGAGGTAGACTCCCGCACATGTCCCGCCTTACGACGAGTTTCGAAGAACTCATCGATGGCTTTGACTTGATCGCGCGGCAATGGCCATTGCCGCGTGACACAGTACTTCGTGCCGGAGACGAGATCAATTTCGTGTCTCGTTCCCTTATCCCTGGGGAGCTCACAAGGTACTTCTTCTGGGAATACGTCAGCGTATTCCCAAAGTACTTCGTAGTACGGAGAAGTCCCTTAAGCGACTCCCAGCTCTGCGCTTCAAAGCGCTGGACTTTGGTTTGATCACTGGGAACGAGTTCGTTCTCAGTGTTATTTCCATTGGGAACGAGTTCGTTCCCGCTGGCTTCTAATTGTAAAGTGGATATTCGCTCTCGAATATCCACAACCTCATCAGATGCGACAATGACGCAGATCTGTTCGATCTGATCATTTCGCAAGTTCTTTACGAACTTCTTCCAGCTCAAGGCTGGAAGGGCCATCACCTCTGAACTTAAGTTCGGAGGGTTGTCAAGTGTTAGAGACTGGGTAGCTAATCCAGTCTCTGTCTGCGTCAAGACGTTGATCGTCTCGACGGACACAGCTGCGAGATCAGACGCACTCGTCTGATCTGTTGCCTGATCTGTTGCACGGTGATTATCACTCGTGCACAAGGCATTCTCCTCATGGTGACCACTGTGTACCATGGTATGCATGCACTCACGACTGCTCTCAGTCGTGAGTTCTTCATCTTCGACACGGAAGTCATTTACTTCCGTGACGGTTTCATTATTTTCACGGTGGGTGTTTCCCACCGTGTGTAAATTCTCTATACCACGACCGTCATCGGTCGTAGTAGTAACTTCAACACGGGGGTGTTTTTCACCCGTGTTGCACACATTACTGACACGCAACGACTCGTTCGTTGCGTGTGCAAGTCCCTCTGGACTTTGATCAGCGGGTGTACCATCCGCTGATCTAGTCGGATCAGATCTGGTGGTGCCATCGCTACCCACCAGACTGTCTGACTCTGCGGTTGTATCGTTAGATACAGCCGGATTACTCACAGGGTGATCAGATCCTGTGAGACCGCCGCAGTCGATCGACAGGTTAACCCAGTCGATCGTTGGTTGATGCTTGGACATCCAAGGAATGCCCAAGATGACATCGAACTTGTCGTCAAGATCGAGGACGATGTATTCATCCTCGAACGATAGTTCGTCTAACTCGAGGCGTGTTCGAATAACACGCTTCGGTATAGTCACGGTTGCACCTGTTGCTAACCGGACTGATAGCATGCTTCTTGGAGATTCAATCTCCTCGAAGTTCAACGACGTTAGTACTTCAGTTCTAACGAAATTGTTTGACGCTCCTGTGTCAAACAGAGCACGCATGGGGACATCGTTTCCATGTGGCCTAACTTCAAGGGTGATGAGAGGTTTCTCTTCACCCTGCACACGTTGACAAGACATAGTCCCGTCTGGGGCTATTATCCTCACATGCCCGATGTCGGCATGTGAGATAACCCGTCCAGTAGGGCACCCCGCCCCTACTGGTTGTTGACGTTTTTTTGCATCAACAGAGGGTTGCCCCTGTTGATGTCGCTTGCCAGCAGACTGTCCAGTCCGCTGACTGCGTGGTGCCGGACGCGGCGCCATACATTCATGGGCGTAATGGCCCATTTTCGCGCATCGGTTGCAGCGAAGGAACTTCTTGTTCTTCGGTTGCCTCGGTGTCGAGGCGACCGCAACTGATAGATCCATAGGTTCTGGACCTCCTCCGCCCGCATTATGACGCGGATTCGGGTGTCTCGGGACGAAGTGTGAACTTCGTCTCGATTGGAAGTTTTGGTTATTGTTATTATTAACATGCTGTATTGGCGGCATGTTAAAGTCGAAAGGCGCTTGCGCTTTCCGACTAACCCCAGCATGCGCTGCTGAGCGACGCATGCTGAGCTCCTCCCGGATTCTTTGGTCTATAGCATCGCTCAGAGTCTTCGGGGAAACCCGGTAAAGACTCTGTTTGATGGGACCATCATTCAGTCCCTTCATGAAGGCGGTGACCTGCATGGCAGGAGGCACCGGTTCATATACAATATTTGACAACAAATATTGTATTTTCTGAGCGTACGCATGTAGGCTCAACTTGCCCTGCCTGAGTTCCATGAACTCTTCACGGCAGCTAAGCTCCATTTCTGGGGCTTCAAAGTTGTGCTTTAGCTCAGCTTTTAATGACTGGTATGTCAAAAACGCAGTTCCATCAGTGGATCTGCGGCTCATCGCCCATGCTCTGGCGCGACCGCCTAGGCATGTGGTGGCGAAATAAGCTTGTGAACGCGGGTCCACAATCTTCTGCGCAGTGATAGCATCCTCTACCTCTGCGAACCACCTACGAAGAGGTTCGCCCCCTTCGCCAGTAAAGGGCGGAATCCGTGCCTTTACTACTTCAACGCTCGCACTAGATGCGGGCGCTGCTGTTGCCGTCGCCGTTTGGGAGCGCAATATTGAATTGCGCACCTGGGGGTCGATGTACATTTTCTTGAAACGGGAAACCGTTTCTAAGGCATCCTCCGAGGTTTTGCCACGGAGGATGGTGATGATTTCGGGCCCTATGACCCGAATCATCTCGGTTACCGTCGTAATAGCACTCGGTGACCAGTTGGGAAAGTTTTCCATAACCAAGTCTTGCGCGAGCTGGCGCTCACGCTCACGTTCACTGGCTGTTGTCATGACAGCTAGTGGCTCTTAAATCTTCGAACTGCTAGTTGACTAGCGGAACGTGTCAAAAGTGGTCGTTAGGACGGACCACGAAGTGCTACCAGGTGTAACAGGGCTGCTGTCACGCGGCTTACACTGTAAGTTGCAATGAGGAAGCGTGCAAATTGTGTAGGACCAAATGTAATTTGGTCCTCCTTAGTTTACTTTAAATAAACTTAGATAGAAAAGTAACTAATGTATTAATTAAGGGAAACACTAAGGGCACCGCATAAAATTGATTTGGGCACCATATTCGGACTTAGTCGAATTAAATCGAATTTATTTCACGACATACTGACTCTATCGCAAAACCTTGTACTATAGATTCTCGACGTATAATGACAACATGTGAGAAACGAGGACGCGAGTCTATCAAAAAATATTATAAACTTAGTTACGAAAAATTCACTACTGTAATGCTATCATGGTTGCATACGACCAATTAACGCTGTCATCCGCTGTGGTACTTTGTTCCCAGACCACAGACCGGTTAGGACTTCGTACTGTAGACACCGTTTTATAGTTTGCTTCGATCATCGATGTAGCAAAACAAATGCTGTTCGTGTTAAAATTACTTAAATTGCATGACGAGAAATAGTCAAGCTGACAATAAGTCGAAGAAGGTTTTAACTTTCGCAGCAAATTATCAATTTCTCTGGTTGTTGCAGGCTAAAAAACGTTTAACAATAAAACCAACTATCTCTAGCAAATGTGTTTTCATACCAGTCAATCTTAGTTTATCTAGTACTGGAATTTGATCTTTTTCATGCTGTCCCTCCCTTTTTTAAGCTATCAATACTGCAATCTGCATCAGGCGAGTTTTGCAGTTGAATATACTCATAGTTGACAAAACTGGCAAGAAATTCTGCGCAAAACAGAGTGAGAAATAGATTTGAATTAACAGGGCGTCCTAGATGTTGCACCCGAAAAATCGCAATATGCTCAGAAAGCTTGCTGCGCACGGAATGCTTTCAGGTGTTAATGAAGCTAGTTGGAAACATAAAAGAATAGATTAGGTAGATTAAGATGATTTGTTAGATAATATAGCAGATATGCTAAACAAGAATTAGAAAAGGGCAAAAAAGTAGATTGCTTACGGTGTTTATGCCTGCTTCAGCAAATAGGAATTAATCATGCTAAACAAGGATCATTGAAAGCTTTTTTAGAGAAAAACAAGTTATAGTAGATTATCTATCCCTACTCTATTTATAGCATATTTATTCTTCCAATTAAAGTGTTCTTCTGAAACAATGATTGTACGATGGTATCGAATGAGTAGATAAGTACAAGTAACTATTATAGTTGCAATCGAAACGAGTGGTAACGTTCCTATTATTAAAGAAGATAATTGCGTCCATCTTTTTCATTTATATTTACACTATATTTTCGGCTAAATCCGAATATGGTGCCCAAATCAATTTTATGCGGTGCCCTTAGTGTTTCCCTAATTTAACTATCGATTAAGTATATATATATACATCAATATATATACACTTAAGAGACGTGAGTGCTAGAAGGTAAGTTTAAAAGTGAATATATTTATGGTTGGTTAAGAGCTAACTAGTATAATTAGACCTAGACTAATCATAGTAACATGTAGTATAAAACTGATAATGATATTTTTATCATTAGATGACTTGTCAGATTCAGTTATATCAGAATCTGTTCTCAAAGGTGGATTATGACAACTTATAATCCAATATTCACGATTTCAAGTATTACTACTGAAATCGAACTGTGATATTTCTATTCAAATATCACTTATGTAATGGTACCCCATTACAGGGGCACTATACTTGAAATTTGTACACCGTAAAGGCTTGACATTCGATCGGCCAGCTTAACCAAAGACAAATAAGGGGTTACTCCAATCTTATGTGTAGCCAGGAAATCCAAACAATATTCCACGATCTTCCACAGTAATCCAAAACTTCACCTCAGTTTCCAATAGAACTAAACCGTGTTCCAAACACGGGCGACTTCAATGAGTATAGGTTTTCTCAACGACTCCCGGTCAGGGGACTTCCGGTGGGTTCCTTTCAACCTTCCCCGGGCAAACCATGACAACTAGAGGGGGCCTTGTTAACCCTCTGCTGTGGACCAATAGCGACTTGTGTCTTAGAAAGAGAAACGTAAACTGATATTCATCCCTAGATCCAATATAAACATATGGTGACCAGACGGTTATGTACCTTACCCACACCTGGACGGTTATGTACCTTACCCGAAATAGCGTGACTGGACGTTTGTGTAATGTACACGAAATAGCATGACCAGCTTGGATGGTCATCCACCTCGACCTGGACGGTACCCGGCCGTCTTCTCCAATTCCTTCTTCATGGCCGCTCACTAATCTCCGGTGTTCCGTCCGGCTACTACAGGGACATGCCTCCCTGGAGCCTCCTAACTGCCTCTTGACCAATTTGTCCCTTGACCACCTATTGCCCCCATCAGCCGCCTTTTAACACAGCTTGACCTAGCTGGTTCTGGCCTGACCCACAGCATCCGGACCACCTCCTTTAGCCTGTTTCCATGTCCATGTACTGGTCTGGCACTTGCGAGTATTCTCGAACGCCTCCGGTGGCCGCCATCCGATGTCTGTTGGTAGCCGACTCGGGCAGCTAGCTTCTGTCAACATTCACATCAATCAGGTTAGTGGATTTACCCCTCATCGGTCCGTTAACCAACTCCGGGACCACTTCACCACAAATAGATCAAGTTCCCAGGATGAGCGAGGAAACAGAACCTGCTCTCCAAACGGATTGGAATTCGATCAAAGAGCGTCCGTTCTAGCCCTTTACAGCCGCTTTCTTATAATTGATCGTCGAAGGATCACCTGCTAGCACGCAGCGTCTCGCTTTTAGTATAGGGGCCCAGCACGACATTTCGAGGAATTGGGCAGCTTCATCGATCACAACCAAGTCAAATGTCACATCTTTGAGTAACCTAGAAGCTGCTCCCACGTTTGAAGCACAGCCAACGTCACTGTATTGCACGATCTTGCCCACCCCTTTTTGTCCCCGCTCTCGAATTTCTTTTCGATTGAGTTTCTGGAAACGCATACTATTATCACGACTTTTGAGCAGTTTGGATTGCAGTCGAAACAGTGGCCACGGATAAGGCAGCAAGAGCTGCATCACACGCACAGGCTATAAAGGATGAGCATCGAGGCACGATAGAGAGTGAAACCTTTGCGTACGCTTTGCTATACTATACTATACTATACTACACTATACTATACTATACTATACTATACTATACTATACTATACTATACTATACTATACTATACTATACTATACTATACTATACAATACTATACTATACTATACTATACTATACTATACTATACTATACTATACTATTACTATACTATACTATACTATACTATACTATACTATACTATACTATACTATACTATACTATACTATACTATACTATACTATACTATACTATACTATACTATACTATACTATACTATACTATACTATACTATACTATACTATACTATACTATACTATACTATACTATACTACACTAACTATACTATACTATACTATACTATACTATACTATACTATACTATACTATACTATACTATACTATACTATACTATACTATACTATACTATACTATACTAAACTATACTATACTATACTATACTATACTATACTATACTATACTATACTAGACTATACTAGACTATACTATACTATATTAGACTATACCATACTATACTATACTATACTACTGTAAAATACGTGAGTATACACTTTCTATACATGTCCTGTTGATCGGCGTCCGGTGAAAGATGTAGACTAAAGTCACGGTGCGCCCTTTCTGTGTCCCAAGCATCAAGATGACCGTTTTGCCCAAAATAGCAAAGACGTGCAAAATATTCATTTTAAGACAAAGCAAAGTTGCACTACATGTACCGCACACCGTGGTACCAGGTGAAATTTCTAGGAAATAAAAAACAAAAGGTAACTATTTTGGCCAATAATATGGTATGATGTAAATCGAACCGGCGACCAGGTGCAAGTATTTAAATACAGAAAACCGATACAAATAGACTGAGGTTACCTCCGCGAATTGATTGTGGGCGCATTGTTTAACTGGCGAAATGCTGGCGATTTTTGTGCATATAGGGGTGAAAGTTTAGCATGGGGACACTTCCGTATCACGCGGTTGGTCTAGTACTAGTGTCAGTGTGGGGTTAATCTTTTTGCTATAACATTGGGAGAGTACCATTTTGCGTTGTTGTCAAACCCAATTGTGGTAAAGCGATCTGGAAAAATGTTGAGAATGAGGTGGTCCACACATGGCCGTTGATTGGTGACGATGGAACACCCATCAAGATGAGACAGTTGATGGGTGGGACAGGCTGATCGCGCATACGACGAAAAGGTAGTGGTCAACGGGTGCTCGTGATATGAAGGAATAAGCCAAGCACAGTTACTACGCCCGGGCCCAGACACTAACGGAACAGCGACGATCACGATCGCGATCGGGATAACGTTTATTAAGTGGAGTTCACGTGGATGTATGACAAGATCGGCAGAGACAAGTTAAGATACCGCAGCAATGGTGATGTGGCACATCAGAGACAGTTATCGGGCCGAATTATGAACAGTGCAGATGTTGAAGTGGAATATGATACGAAGTTCCGGCCCGATCGGCCGAGCCAACTGATTATGCCCCAAAATACGAAGATCAGATATGGAATGGAATGGGGCATGTGGAATGGCGAGTCGTGCGAGTAATGTCAAGTCAAGACAAGTGATGATGGCCGGTGGATCTGTCCAGGGATGATGTGAGAAGGCCCGATCAGGCCCGATCGGCTGAAATCGGTGCGATCTGGTTACCCCGACAGGGGATGAAGGTCAGGAATATGGCCGAGTGGGCAAACAAAGTCGCTGTGATGATGATCCAGAGAGTTTTCGAAGTGATCTAGGGCTGATCGCCCTGATCACTACCCGATCACTCGGCTGATCGCTGTGCCGATCACGATCGGGGCTGATCAGCCCCAAACCGGCGTCCAGACGCAAAAGCAGATGAAGTTCTCAGTTAAGCCGGGTTGGATATGAAGTGAACAAGTGTCCGAGGGGCAGATCTCAAGTGTTTACCAAGTTGTTTATCGAAAGATCGGGATGGTTGAAGATCGTTATAGAAGTCCGACCGTGATCAGGGCAGAAGTGGTACAGATCAGTTTGAAGGTGCAGCCAAGATGGGTAAGGTGGTGCTATGCAACCGTGCGACGAAGTGAACAGGGTCGAAGTATAAATCAGGCACATGAGTTGGTGTATGGTACACTAGGTATAGGACATTGCATATATAATAACAGGTTTTGATTTTCCCCCTAAGCAAAGAGTCGCTCCGCCACGTGTTGCGGTCATTGGGAGCACAGGGTTAACTAGTCCCCTCTTGCTCAACTAATTCCCGGTTAAGACGCGCTTAGACGCATTTTGGCTTACCGGAAGACCCCCGACGGGTTTGTTTAGGTGATCAAACCTCACCCTCAACGCACACGTGTTTGGAACACGTCATTAATATTGGAAAAGGTTTTGTGGAGATAACGTCTGTGGATTACTGTGGAAGATCGTGGCTTGATCGTGTTTTCTTGGTTTCTTGTTATCTCTCTCTCATTGGCTGGCCTGATCGGACGAACTTTCCCGATCAGTGCCTAGATACTGATTAAGTATCGACCCCAACCCGTTCTCCGGTGAAGATTTCCACCCGAGGACACCCCCCGTCTCGAGAAGGCCATCCCCTCCGACCTGATCAAGATCATCGTTTTCGTCACCGAGTCCACCTGAGTGAGTGTAACCACCCCCGATCAACGGGTACACAAGGTGAGATGAAGTTGAACATAGATCCTGACCCGCATGATGACCGGCCAGATGACCGGGAGGATCAGATCAGTCACCAAAATGGTGATTCATCTGATTCTGATGCTGATCAGGATCAACGGAGTACCCCCTCCGATAGTTGGTCGTCCGGGCCAATGGGTATCCGGATTCCACCCAAGACTTCGGTCATGGGGATTTGGAAATCGGCTCCACCACACAATCTTCACATCACATACTCAATGAACAACAGCTATATTTCAATAAACACATATATATTCATCACATAAGCAAAAACGACACAGACATTGGACAACAGAGGTGAACCGCATCCAGCAGCAAGCAGAACGAGTTTGCGTCGCTGTCAGACTTCATGTTGCACGTGTACACGAGGTCTTTCTATTTAACTTCGTGTGGTCCAGGAGCTGGAAGCTTTTTCGTGTGCTTCCAGCAGTTGCTAATCGCCTCCGCACTCACATCACGTCAGGCATCAGTTGCCCATTGCATAGCTGTTAGTATGTCGACTTTGTAGGAGTCTCATGTGCTCGAACCCATGACATTGACCGCGCGATAGTCTCGCCTTTGTCTAAAGCGAGCTTTGAATACGTGGATAATACCGGCGTCGAGGGGCTGGTTGAATGGCGTTGTGTATGGCTCAAGCTTGTGTACCTTGATGTTGCTCAATTCGAGGCCGTTAGTCTTGTGAGATTGTGCGTTATCCATGAGTAGCAGCACGTGGCGACAAATAAGTGTCGTCTTGGGCACGAAACCACGCACTGAACAGGTCCGACCGCATCCATCCCTTTGCGTTCGCAGAGTACGAGAGCCCGTAATGCGACGCTGGTCGCCCCGCAAAACACTTTGGCTTCTTCGCTGTGCCAATAAACTTCAGCGGCAGCTTGTCGGTCCCATTGGCATTTGTTGCCAGCAACACAGTTACTCTCTGCTTGTTCAATTTGCGCCCTGAGCATAATACCATAACATGTTAAGAAACCACACGCCATGCGTCAAGAAAGTCATTCTCACCTCGTTTAGACCATTTGCGTCCAATGCTTCGTCTTGAGTGCACTCAGTAGTTGAGCGCTGCTTCGTCGAGGTTATACACGTCACGCTTCGCATAGCAGCTGATCGCGTCTTGACTCGCGATCCGTCCTCGTACAACACCGACATGATCGCATGATCCTGCTTCGCTGTGGTCGAACCTCGACTTGACACAATGTCTCGACTGGAATCTTGCAAGCCATCCGTTGGAAAAGGTGAGGCTGCTCAGACAAATCTGCTGTCTCCGTGCGATGCGTGTTGCTTGCTCTCACCCCATGTATTGCGTCACAGACATTTCGCTGGCGTTGGTCTTGTCAAGGCAGCACAACAGTTCTGCTTCCAACTCAGGATGGCGTGCAGACGTCGTCCTCGATCGCTTCAGGTGGTACCCTCTGATAGAGCTGATGTTGCCAGCTCTCTTAATTATTTTGCTTATTGTTGTCCTGTCCATTTGTGACCCGAGCTTGAATTGGGCCGTTGCCCAATTGGCGAGCGCACCATGAGTCCATGTTGGTTCTTTCTTCGCCATTGCAACAATTTTCTGGCGTTGCTGAATGGTCGTGGTAACGCGGACAGTCTTCGTGACCATTGTGGCCCTTTGCGGTCAAGTGCGAAATACTCTAATCGTTTTCGGAGCTGTGCTTCGCGTTACAATTTGAATTTGAGTCGAAAAATCTTGTTAAAATTAATTTATTTGTGACGTGCTAATTTGTGCAGGATATATTATGGGTTTGAATAACTGTATATCTGTAGTTGAAGTATCTGACGGGTTATGCAGACCAAGGTATGATGGATTGATGTGCCTTTCCATTACTACCTAAATGCATATTCTTATTGTATATAGAACAGGAAAGAACATAACGGAGGTCAATCTGGGGTGCACAGTTTCCGGACTGTGGTTCCCGTCAACACCGCGCATGATTTGGCATCACGCGCTGAAGCAGAGGACCGCCGGCATCTTGAGTACTGATCAGCACTCATTCCCTCCAAGGTTGTTGATGCTGTACTTGGCGCGGAAGAAGAGAGTAACCTTGTGGCTGAAGGACGACCACTACGAAAAAAAAAAGGATTTCTTGCGAGGTGGTATCAGCACTGAGTACGATGAAATTCGAGGCTCGATGACGAAGACTACTTTGGGGAAACCTTTCAACCTGGACGCATGGAATTACACGTGATGGTGGATCTCCCGGAGCCAAAAGAAAACGGCGCGGAATTGGCGGACGACTCGTGGGATGGCTCGACTTAACAGTGGGTCTAAAATTTCACCCGTTCTCTACCTTCCACCGCCAATGTGAGTTCTTGCGCGATAAAGTACAAACTAAACGAAGGTCATTTTTTAGGCTGGATTATCGGCCCTCTTGGAACGGGAAAGCCAACCACAGCAATGGCATTCGCGTCAAATTTGGACACAGAAGTGAGTGGATTCATGTGTGCAAGACCATAAAACAATGGGCATTGTGCGTGCGTTTAGCCGGCGATAACGGAAGACTCAAACGATTAACACACATTGTTGACGTGGAAAAAGTTTTGCAGATCGACAATGAAACGAAACTGCATGTGGTGCTGGTTGATGGGATCGCTCACGACGAGTACGATGAGCTGGTAGGTACATGCATTCAGTGGTTTCTAGAAGACCGGTTATCAAAGCAGAAACGACGACTAGCAGTTGTTTTGTTCCTTGAGCTCTTGTGGCAAGGTTGACGAGAACTTAGAAATAATGACTCGAGCACTCGAATTTCCTATAAGTTCGTGGCCATCCTTATGCGATCAAGGATGATTTGAGTTCTGGAAGACGGTGTCGCAATGTATGGATGCCCTTGCAGAGTCAGCCGGATAAAGAGATGTCTCGCACGGCAATGGTAGAGTCCAAGTTTTACTACGCTGGTGGCCACTGCCGTTTATATGTTTCACTACCGCATAGATACGACGCAATCATGGTGTGCAACTAAACGTGCTACTCAGCACGTCCGTTTGATGCAAGTGACGAACATTCTTATCGACTCGAACATTTTCACAGATGGCTAGAAATGCTTTCCAATTTACCGAAAAGTTTGAAGTGAAGAAATTAGAGATATTCTTCGTGGTCGAGCAAGACAAGCTAAGCGCGTTCGAATTGGCAAAGATAACTGGATATGGACGTTTGGTTGGTAGTGGAGCGGTATACCCAGGCCGTTCCTAGTCAGGAATCCGCAAAACAGCCGCGGATATCCTGTTGATCGGAGAATCGATCCAAACAGCAATCGGTAGTTTTTATCCTTGCATTTTAGATAATACTCATTACGGCTGAGCTTGGAATTATCGCGGAGAGGAGAATTACGCTGAATCTTCCATATCTCTTCAAATGGAAGATTCGGCGTAATTCTTCTTGCCATGATAATTCCAAGCTTAGCCGTGATGAGTGTTATCTAAAATGCAAGGATAAAAAATTACGGATGATCCGTTATTGGTTACTGTGTACGCCGCGTCGGCACTGGGTCGAAAGAGAAAGAGACTAAATCGTGCAACTTGTTGAGATCTGAAGGTCATTGCGAAAGTTAACAATATTTCGAACAAATCCAATAGTAGATTATTCTCAGCTCCAACAATCGGAATAGGAATAGTGCCGAAAGTGCAGTGTGCACGAGGAATTGTCAAAATAGCGTTATTCACTGGAGTTCACGGTACTGTTGGTTGTCGATCTGAGCTGGAGTTGGATTTGGCAGAAACGAACAGGATGATTCCAGATAGTAAGAGGAATATTTTGGCGAACTACATCCCTTGAGCCAAAAGAAACAGCGTCAATGATTCCGACTTGGGGTCTGATCCATCCATATTGAATCGCCAACGCTGTAATCCTTCCATTAATCTGTTGATCCATCCAATTTGCCTTTGCACCTCTTCTCACCTCAACGTCAAGAATCCCAGTCCATGCTCTGCTTCAAGTTGTTCGACTTTCCTTTTCATCTTCCGTGGCAATTTCCGATGGTAATTCTCCATGCGACACATTCTTTTCATTACTCATCATCCTTGATCGCAATAAGGTTCTCTCTAACGTCGACGAACATACAGGAACTTCGAGTGCTCGAGCCCTTATCTCCAAGTTCTCGTCAACCTCACCACAAAGAGATCAAATAATAAACAAATGCCAGTCGCCGTTGCTGCTTTGGTGGCCGGTCTTCTAGAAACCACTGAATGCATGTACGTACCAGCTCATCGCACGCGTCGTGAGCGATCCCATCAACCAGCACCACATGCCATTTCGTTACATTGTCGATCAGCAAAACTTCTTCTAACCACAATGTTAATCGTTTGCGCCTTCCGTTCATCGCCGGTTCGACGCACGCACAGTTCCCATGGTTTCATGGTCTTACTCAAATGAATTCACGTAAGTACCGTTCCAGGAGGGCCGATAATCCAGCCCACAATGACCTTCATTACTTATCGCACAAGTTTCCCGTCTAGACCGCGTGCGATGTGAGGTTGTTGACGCTGTACTTGGCGCTGTCGTATGGGCAGATCATAGATATCACGTAATCTAGGATTCGAAGCTGAATCAAAGTTTATGAAGGGGGCTGAAGGACGACGACCACGTAAAGGTTTTCTCGCTCAATGACGAAGACTAATTTGGGGAAAACTTTCAGCCTGGACGCAAGAAAATTCACGTGCTGGAGGATCTCCGGTAGCCAAAAAGAAAAATGGTGGACGACTCGGTGGGATCACACGTTTATCACTCAAACTTACACTACTTCGTGCTTGAGAAAAAGAGGATGTCCGGATGTTCACGTGCTTGCTTGATGCTGAGACATTCCATTGCCATTTTGAGTTACACAGTTCCTAAACAATCTTTCACAGCAGAGTTCTCGTGTGTTGTACATTTCTTTCTGAAGTAACCTATGATGTCGTCGCGAAAATGTATCACTTGCGCGGTCATAGACCAATCTTCGCGTCTTGAGAGCCAAGAAGACGTTTGCGACGTGCTCGGAGCGTGGAGTATATTGCGAGAAGATTTGGGACGCAACAGGTCAAGTGGCCTAAACTACGTTGTCGTTGCCAGAAATCGTCCCCCAGGTAAACTCTATAATCAAAAACGAATTCCTGTCGAATGATCTGATTACCAGGGCCGTGGACTGTGTTTTGCTTCTCAGGATGAGTACTTTCTGCAAGGGAAGAATATGCCATTCAATGCTCGGTTGGAACTATCTCGATGCGTCGACGAGAAGTTCTTGATAGCTCTCTGCGCCGCATTTGACAGCAATCAGTGTCGCAGCATACTGAGCGATCACAGGCGGCATAGTGATTATGGAGGAAGTTTTGGTCGTGCGGATTGACCAATCCGTGGAACTATGGCGTATCTATTGACAGACAGTGACGAAGAGCTGGCGAGGAACACAAGAAGCACTGGACAAACTTCCGATGGCGCTTTCGCCATTTTATCGCGCACCGGGATGTTTTTTGGGCCACTTGCTGCCATCAGTCCAGCCGCTCCCTTGTTCAAGTTCGTCGTCGCTTCTTTCGCCTGTCCGCGCATGATACCCGCTGGACATTTTTCTGCTACTTTTTTTTCGTTTCAGGGACTGGGAGACCCAGCAAATGAACGCGAGATGTATCGCTTCTTTGTCATTTTTCGACAAACATTTCTCGTACATGACAACATTCTTCGAGAATTACAGTTCCAGTGCAATTGCAAATGATGTTGGATGCCGATGAAGACGCTCGTAACGAAAAAGAACGACACGAAGACGAGTGGTAACATCCAAGTAATGCTGCGTTGTCCTCATCTTTTGGTCGTGGCTTAAAACGCAAGAACGAGCGATATGTGCGAAATTACGACGCGAGGTGCATTATCTCGAGATGCAATGCACCCGAAGGCACGGGCATGCACATGGATGAGCGGTCATTAGTCTGGTGCTTTGGTGTTACGCAGTTGCTGCGGGATCTATGGCACCAGACGTGTTTTCGGTTGCCACGGAGAATATGAATGCTCTAACCGGTGTGACAGCACTCGGCCCCGCGTGAACGTCGGCACCGCAATCTAATCATCATGGAGAAAGTCAAGATAGCGCCTACCCTGTTATTTAACGATGGTCTTCAGCGGAATGTATTAGGCAAAATTGTGGACCCTTGCATACGATGTTCAACGTGCAGTCAATTGGTAACAGATATTCACTGAAATTTACATGACGAATCTTCACGACGGCGGTGATTAATCTCAGTAATTGTGATTACCGTAATAGACATGTTATAGATAACACAAATGTGCAGTAGAAACCACCTCAATAAGAGACTGTTACTTAAGACAAGTTCACTTTCATAACCTCTCAACACAGATAATGAGTAGTATTGTAATTTACAAACGACAAAATTTAATAGGGAATATTCCCTTTAAATGCACGGTCATAATTGATCTCCTCTCTAAAACGATAACCCGTACTTTATTGAGTGAACTCAAAAATGATTCAAATATAGGGATGTTACTTGTAACAAGTTTGATATTTGTGACATGTCCATTACGGTATTGGATATAGGATAAATCAGTATACGTTTCGCTTTCTTAGACGCAAGTCGCTTTCATTGGTTCACGGCAGAGGGCTAACAAGGTCCCCTCTTGCTGTTATTGGTTTGCCCGGGGAAGGTTAAGTTAACCCACCGGAAGTCCCCTGACCGGGAGTAGCGGCGACTTCGTATACTCGCCTCAAGTCGCCCGTGTTTTGAACACGGTATTAAGTATTTGGAAGTGGTGACATTTGGCCTTCTGTGGAAGAGTGTGGAGTTGTATCTGCCTCATATACACATTTGGAATCGCCCTTCATTGTTATTGGTTTATCTGGCCGATTGATTATTCTCGGTCCAGCCGGCACTATACAAACTTCAAGTGTCTTATTGGTTTAGCTGGCCGATCGACTATTCTCGGCCCATCCGGCACTATACAAACTTCAAGTGTATTGCCAGACGAGCTCCCCGGTGACGATTTCCGCCCAAGAGCTACCCCTAGTCCTAACCCTCATCTCCCTATTGGGCGGATTTACACTTTTCGTCCTAGGGTCCACCAGGAGAGCTAACCACCCAGTATTGACGGGTACACAAGGTGAGCTTTCAACATGCAACATCCGAGCAGTCACGATCAAGCGGATGGAAGTGACCGATCTAGCCGGCCGGATGCCGGATCGGATCATGACTCGGATGGACGGAGTACTCCCTCCGATAGTCAGTCGTCTGGGACCCCCGTGGGTGTTCGCGTCTCAGGAAGATTTTCTGAGAGCGACTACACCACAGTATCTTCATATTTCCATTTCGGCACACGTTTTGCCTTTCTTGATTTTCGTACATGCGCGGCTCGTTTCTCCCCGGCGCTTGCCACTGTGCACCACGCTCGATGCCGTTATCTCCACCCAAATCTTCCATCGTCATCCGTTTTCCAAACGGGCCATTGTTCTTCACTGCTTCCTCGAAAATGCTGTCGTGATCTGAACCCTTCGATTTAGGCGAAATTATCAATGCGCAATCCTGCGACTTTTCTTCTTCCATGGCTTCAATCTTGTTTTCCAAACGCTTGATGTACGCCATCATAGCCACCATATCCACTTCTTCGTCAGCCATTTTTCACTTAATCAAATCTTATAACCACAAGAGAGAAAAATTATGCGAGAACGAAATAATCCAATGTCTCCCTTTGGCACAGGGGACTTCCACCGAGAATCGTACTTTGAACGAAAACTTTAGTAAAACTTCGAAACTTAACAAAACCAGTCCTGAACCCCGTAATTTGGGCTCATAACCTGTAGGAAAGTGTAGGTAGTCGCGTAGTCGGCCCTAGCACCACGTAAGTATAATAAACACCGGTTAGTGCGTTTACGTTACTCGTTAATCCGTAGTGCTGCCCTGTCGATTAGTACAGGTCGGGAGTATCCGAAGTGCGTGTTTCCTCCACCTGTTTGCCTAGCGTGTCAGTGCTAGGCGTGCGGAAGTGCTCAGGACGTAGGTGTCCGAATTGCTGTTTACTCCACAAAAATGAAAGTATATATTATGTAAAATTTAAGTGTAGTTCTGGCTAAAATACTACTTAACCTAAAATTCACAATATGCATAGAAACCACGATAATCTCGTTAGCAGGAATTTAACGTCAGTTTTCACTTCAGATCACATCATCCAAAATTCCAACATTACTTTTTCCCGTCAGGTTGCACTAGTTCGAACACAGTGGATTTTTTAGGTTTTGGAAAAATGAGGTTTCATGCAATGTCGGATTCTTTAACAAGCAAAGTTGGATTATTTTTCGTAGTTAGGGGAGACATCACTGTGAAATCGGTACAGACAACTCCCTCAAATTGAGACGTCAAAAAAGGACCTGATTCTAATTCAGTTTCGAAGAGAGTAAAACGGATAAAGGTACTGTAATAGTCTATATAATGGTCCTTTCAGAAGCGATGTCACCTTTAAAGTATTTGTCGTTTGCATTATATTTGTCGCCACTTTGTCTAATATTACGTCAAGCCACCCGCCAATCTTCCCCTTATCGAGCTCAATATCGACTTGATGTATATGAAATATGACTGACGACATTCAAGTTGTAGGTGTAGTGTCTGCCATTCCTATTTTCTTGGGGTTGTCAGCTATTGTTTTGTAGGGGTGGGGATGGTGCTGCCGCTATAACAGACCAAAAAACTTACGCTGATTCTTGTTTCCACAGTCGTTATTATTACGTCACTGTATGCTACGTTTGGGATCAGCGGATATCACGCGTTGGGGAACGACATTGACGCTATCATCACGCTCTATTGTAAAGGAATTGACGTCTCGGTCATACCCGTAAAGGTGTTTCTATGCTTTTCATACCTATCCTGTGCTCGAAATGTTACAACCTCTAACAACATGCGGCAAGAAGCTTGAGCCACCATCCAGTTCCCAAAAGACGTTGCTTTTTGCGTGCGAGCATCGCGCTGTTAATTGCCGTTATCGCTGTTGAAATTCTACGTGCTGTTCACTTCTCGCCTTCATCTTGCTAGCATGTTTCCACTTCCGATGAATCTATGACATGGAATAATCGATTGAACCATGTGCGATGATTGCGTTGGGCTTTGGCATGTTCAATGCTGGAGTTATCGATGCATCAAGTGTGTGCATTAGATTCGAGGTGTCAACCTGCATGATATAGGGGTACATCTCGTTCTGTCAGTATTCGTTAATCGTTAGTAAAGCACAAGCCTTACCTTGGCACTCCTTCCACCCACAAGATCTTCCTTTTCTGCTCATGTTTCCTGGTAGGTTGTCGTTATTATTAGCGTCAAGTAACTTCAGATAATGGATTAGAAATTGCAACGAAATCCCTGAAATTTGGTGTAGCACATAAAAATCGTTTTTGAGGGGGTATGTGTTAATACTGATGTCTCAATTTGAGGGAGTTGTCTGTACTTTGTTCTCTATGGCCTTCTAAAGCCGTCCCGTGAAAGCAACACGAGGCGGCGTATGGTACGTCAATGTCGTGTTGTTTCCTCCTCTAGCCTTGTCCACGATGTTCGAGATAACCGAGACGAGCACATCGCCAGGAAAGAAACGAACGGGTAGAGGACACTTGATGGTCCTTCGGGACAACATGACGGCGGCAATTGGCGCTATAGTCTCCCCACTCAACACGTCCACGTCTCGGTATCCTCAATCAAGCGCGAGGGGCACAGCACGACGTTTACTTGTTGATGAATCAATGCATGCCGTGGTCTCATGTCCAACACATGAAAGGAATCTATCCGTCGTGGATGGAAAAAGAGTTCCGTAGAGTTAGTATACTCTGGAAGTAGTACCGGACGAGATGGAGATTCGAATTCAAACGTCAACGGCAGCGTTGACTCGATCACGTCGACGCCATTCAAGCAGAATCTAAATGCCACGACTTGACACTTGACAACGAATCGCTTGATTGGCGCCCAGCCAGCTGACATCATGATCAGTTGCGCTCCAAAGAAACACTTTAACGAGGAAAATGGCGACCGACGACCTTGATCCACTGACGACCAGCTTGATCACGGCTAATGGGACCGACGAACTGAATAATTGGCTCTTGAGCGTACCAAAAGCGCGGACCATCGATGTAATTCTGTCCATTGAAAGCCACCCGTATCGCCACAGCTCCTTCTTGTCCATTGTATGCCGCAGGAACTGGCGTCGTCAGGGCACAACAAAAAGTCCCATTTGACCCATTTAATAGACCTCGCGCCTTTCGTCAGCCAACCATCCTCGTGGACCTCGATTTCCGGCGTCTCGTCCTCATCAGGAAGCTCGCCGGCAATTGCTTCTAGGACCCCCAGCGATGACGTTGGCCCCAGCGCCCGATCGAGAGCGATGCCGGCGCGATGGGTCAGCGACAGCGTTTGAAGCAAATTATACACACAAGACGTTATTGCGGGAAAATGCTGTACACAGTTATGTTTTCACTAAGTACATCCGACATTGCGTGAAAAAACCTCATTTTTCCAAAACCTGAAAATCCAACTTTGGCTCGAAACTAATCCAGCTTTGACCGGGAAAAGGTGTAGTCCAGTCGCTGCATTTTTGCATTGACGTAAGTCCATCAAGCGATGCGCTTGACGTTTTGAAGAGTACTGAGCACCCTTTTACAGCTGCAGCACACTTTGTTGCGGTTTTCCAGGGCGTTGAAAAAGTGTTGGTCAAGAGATCATTAATGTTCTGCTACTAGCTACACGACCTACAAGCGTTGATTGTTTTATTCAGGATGTCCAGTGTTTCCTCCAAACGAGTGTTTTGAGTGACAACTGATTGCATGACGCATAAATATCTTACCATGAAGTGGTCGAGAAATTAAAAGAGATTACGTTGTTGATACCTTTCGGTAACGTTAATGGTCGAGGAGGTCCCAAGAGCTTGAAGTGATAAACAGTCTTTGCAATGTTGGGACGAGCAAGTGAATGCTTGTTTTAATACGCAGTTGGTCACAAACACATCGCCCGAGCAAAAGCTTCAACTCATTTTCTTTCTTTCTTTGTTTCTTCCGTCAATAGGTCACCCATTATCGCGTGTCTCACTTTCTTCCGTAGCTCCTCTTGATTTTGGCCACTCGTGTCCTTTGCAAGCGTTTGCAACCTCTTTACAACTCTAGGGTCACTATCAAGTTCATATTCAATCCCATGATTATGCTGGCCAGGTTCTGGCACCTTGTTGGTTGGCGGTGTAGGTACACCCTACTGTGGCGTTACCTTCGACGGGTAGAGATCGATTTTTACGAGTTCGAATATTTCGTTCCCATAAACCATATCAGCTAGCTCGTCAATTCTCATCTTGATGCCTTTCTCTTCCAGTTTTTTGTACAGCCAAAACATCTTTTCCTCAACTTGCCGAAAGCTAACGCGTGAATACTTACGTTGTTCTTTCCAATCGTTGTAAGCGGGTCGATCAATCTCCTTGCTGGCCATGCGACTGTGCATTTCGTCGAGATTATAGATGATGCCAGAGTATTTTACCGGTATCTCGATTTGTTTGAGAATATAGCGCCCTAGAACCATCAATTCGAGACTGTCCAAATCATCCATACTAAAAGCGATCCGATCCTTTAAAATTAACGCGACGCTTTTAGCACCATCCATGTCGATACCTAAATTAGCGATCAATGCTTTAAATTTTTCGTTGTTTGTGAAACGAGGCACCTCCGGCTTGTGCGGCACCACCGATTTAGCGGGAAGATGCTCTTCAACCCTCATTCGTTTTCTCGATGACGACGCTATGGAAGAGTCTTCAATCCCATGATTAAGCTGGCCAGGTTCTGGCACCTTCTTGGTTGGCGGTGTAGGTACACCCTGCTGTGGCGTTACCTTCGACGGGTAGAGATCGATTTTTACGAGTTCGAATATTTCGTTCCCATAAACCATATCAGCTAGCTCGTCAATTCTCATCTTGATGCCTTTCTCTTCCAGTTTCTTGTACAGCCAAAACATCTTTTCCTCAACTTGCCGAAAGCTAACGCGTGAATACTTACGTTGTTCTTTCCAATTGTTGTAAGCGGATCGATCAATCTCCTTGCTGGCCATGCGACTGTGCATTTCGTCGAGATTATAAATGATGCCAGAGTATTTCACCGGTATCTCGATTTGTTTGAGAATATAGCGCCCTAGAATCATCAATTCGAGACTGTCCAAATCATCCATACTAAAAGCGATCCGATCCTTTAAAATTAACGCGACGCTTTTAGCACCATCCATGTCGATACCTAAATTAGCGATCAATGCTTTAAACTTTTCGTTGTTTGTGAAGCGAGGCACCTCCGGCTTGTGCGGCACCACCAATTTAGCAGGCAGATGAGCATCAACCCTCATTCGTTTTCTCGATGACGACGCTATGGAAGACTCTACATCCTGCGGTAATCTCACTCTTTCATCATTGGAATCTTCCGCCGCTTGCTCGTTTAATTGAAGCCTACTTTTGCTGTTACGATTAGGTTTTTGATCCACAACATCATCGGATAATTTGCTCCCTGCGGGAGTCGATTCAGCACTTCGGCATGCCGATACAAACACTGCGATAACGACAAAAAGGATGAGCTTGAGCATTGGAAGACGTGTGTCGTGAAAATTCGAGAATACGCCAATCCCTAGTGCTTTCCCCTAAACCTGTCCGAAATATACTCCCCCAGAAAATAGTTGTTGTTGTTCAATCGCAGTCTATTTAGAATTACCTATTAGCTACAATAAAATCTCTGAGTGCTAGATCTAACCCCAAATCCGTCTCTGATAAACTATCCACCTGGGAACTAGGTAGTATTGCACTGTGTTCATCACTTGACAGACCTTGGTAATTTTCTTGCAAACACTCCATTCCGATTAGCATGCGTATCCCGCGCAGTCTGGTCGCTGTTCTGCTCCGTTCATAATGCGCTACTGCCAACAACTGCTTCATAGTTTTTGACCAAATCTCCTGGAATTGCTCATATGCGTTGCGCTGAATCCCTTTATGCACGCTTTCATTTCTCATGAACCACAACCACGTAATTCCAAGCGAACAAATTCCTTTCCACACTCGTGCAAGCGCTTCCTTGCACTCCTCTGCTCTTTTTCTACATCTCATCTGCAAACAATGCATCAGAGCCTCCGAGATTTCCGGCGGCTTACGAGATGCGACGTTTCTCCTATATTGTTCCAGCTCAGTATTCACGACACTGCGTCCGTTCCAACATGTTAAAAGTCGGGCCCACAATTGTTTAGCCCGACTGCACCCCCACACAATATGTGTGACCCCTTTCCCAGGTGTATTACACTGATCGTCCAGTGCACACCTTCCTTGTGTAAAATATCCATCATAATAGACATTTAATTGGAACGTAGCTGCTCGATAAATGCTCCACAATTGATAGTCAGATAGCATGTGTTCATGCTTCCACAGCTCCGCTGGTGTCTGCTCCTGCATATTCCGATTCCATTCTGACTTCTCTCGCATTGCGTTTCATCGATCCCGTACTCTTGGAAGTGCACTAGATAGTGCCTGAAAGTAGTATCCGCCGAAAGGAACGTCTGATCCAACCTTTCACTTGAGCAAATGTTTACCCTTCTTTGATCGACAGGGTAATTGTGCATGCTTGGGTGAGCCGCAAAAACCAGTCCCTTCATCTGTAAATGTTCGCTCACCGCTGTTGTCCTCTTTATTGTTGCGTTTTATCCATGAATTGCCTTCCGGTTCATCCAGTAGAGCCATCATCACGCTGTCGCAACGTCCACCTTTGCCCAGTGAGGAAACACGTGCCTGTAACTTCTCTTGCTGTGTCCAACTTCCATCGCGTCGTGAGTGTTTAGGAGTGTCGGGCGTCCCGCCTCCCCGATTTCTTCGCCAATCTCTACCCTCGGCGAGCATAGGATTATACTTACCAGCCATCGCCCTACTTTCTTTCGAGAGTGACTAGTCTTTTCCGTTCCTTGCACTGTCCACTGATACGTGGTCCTCCCGACTCTTCTGATGTGTAGGTCCTTAATGGTATTCTCCGGCAGTTTCGCAAATTTTGACGGCGCCAGTACATCCGCGTTCTCGTCTCTGATCCAGGGGTTATTGCACCACAAAAATGTCCCCCAGAAAGCTTTAAGCGCTTGTCTACCATACCCGTGCCAGTCAATGTCGTCAACATCAGCTTGTACTTGGACTTGCTCTCCTCGATGCAGGATTTCCTTCGAACTGACTGGCTGTGTGACACATTTCCTTTGTAAAACGGCTGAATTTACTGTCACGTACCTTTCTATCAGTGGTACTTCGTCATGCGATGGCCCTAACGACCTCGAGAGGTGGAAAAGCACCGGTGACAACCTCTGCCCCTTTCCTGTATTTTTCCTCCTTCCAGTCGTCCTACATGGAGACACCCACACATTAGTATGATCCGGTTTAACCAAGTGACACCAGTTACGCCACGCTTGCGTATATCTGTCATTCGGCTCGAGTAACCACATCGTTGCCTCCTTTACTGCTAACGTGTGGATAGCGACTGGGATCGAAATCAGCCCTAATCCTCCCGCATGTCTTGGTATGAACAGTAGATGTGGCGACATCTTGTGTCGTCCCGGTTCGCATGTAGTCTTGTTGCTCCAGATAAACTTCTTCTGCATATGGATGAGATCCTTGTACGTCTGCTGATCCGGCTCGAAAACTTTTGCAGTAAAGAGGATAGCTGGCATTGCTATCGAGTTGAAAAGGGTGACACGTTCCATCACCGACGTTCCGCACTTCGTAGCTGTTAGTAACCTCCGTTGTACTGCCCGTATACGCTCAGCCCAGTTAGCTTCCGCCATGTTATGCTTCCCCACTTGATATCCCAGGTACCTCACTGTGTCATTCTCTTTTATCAATGGAATCCCCAACTTCTCCAACCGTGACGTTGCCTGTCCCAGCGGGAGAATATGACTTTTTGCAGGTTGCATTGTCAGACCGGATAATTTTCCAAAACGCTCCAGAATTGTTAATGCCTCTTCAACTTGGTCGTCTTTTGTGAAGAAAGTCGTGGAATCGTCCACAAATGCTGAAATGGTGTGTGCACTGTGCGAGCTGTCTCCTCTAATCGTAACTCCTTGTAGCCATTGGTGTTGCTCTATCGCCATTCCCAGGGGCTTCACAGCCAATATAAACAACAAGGGTGCCAACGGACACCCTTGACGAATACCCGAAATTACCGGGAACGCCGTCGATAGTTGTCCATTCACTAAGAACCTCGCCGTAGTACCGTGGTGCAATGCCTCCATAAGTGCTATGAAACGCTCCGAAAACCCAAAACCTCTCAAAGTCACCATCAAATAGTACCTATCCACTGTATCGTAGGCTTTCGCAAAATCCACAAGCAAAATCCCACCGTAATCACTTGACTTCGTCTGATCTTGATCCGGCTGCTGCTGTAAGATATGCATCATTATCACAACTGCCCGATCCATCCGTCGACCATGTACAAATCCTTGCTGTGAATCGCCGACTAGTCTCCCTAGAAACGCTTGTAACCGCGACGCTAAGATCTTCGCAAATATCTTGTAACTCGTCTGTAACAGAGATATGGGACGATAGTCCATTGCATTAGTTGACTCACCCTTTTTCTTGAGTGGAATAATCACGGCTTCCAGAAACGATTCAGGCGGCGGTGCCCCATTCAGTACATCGTTGTAAACGGGTAACAAATTCGGCATGAGTTCCTCTGCAAAATCCTTGAAGAAGTCGTTATTCAGCCCGTCGGGTCCACCAGCCTTCCTTCTGTCCAGCCGTTTGATCGCTAGTTGAATGTCTTCGGCCTGTATTGGTGCCAGTAGACTCTCATTTTCCACAGAGGAGACCCGCCGGTGCGACCAATCCCTTACTAGCGCCTAGATCTTCTGTGGTACCTCCTTGGCCCGTATTTTCCTATGTACTGCTCCAAGTATTTTCTGCCACGTACATACAAATTTATCTGGTATCGACATGTCCGGTGCGTGCATATTTGACTGATCCTGCAAAACGATCTCCTCCACTCGTTGGTCTCGCTCCCACGTCGCTGTTCGCTGATACAGCCACCGTAGATTCTCGTTAGACCGACTAAAACGTCGTGCAATCCTTACCTGATTACATCTTGTGACTTCATGTTCCGTGATCTGCAAAATTTGCTCACGACTTGTTACTCGTCCGTATAGTGCTTGTTCCAGATGTTTTGCATGTCGTCTCCGCCGTTGCGCCACTCTCGACCTTACTCTTATTATAGCCGCTACCCACGAATCCTTGACTGAGTCCCACCGTGCTGCCCCGGCTGAATCAATTACATCACAGGTACCCATTAGTTCCTTAATTTCCTCTTGCACTCTCACTCCCCCAGCTCCTCGGATCGGGTATTGTAGTCGGAAATGGTGGTTTCTTGGTCGTTGTTTTCTGCTCCGGGGTTGACGTACTAGAATCTCTACTTGATCATGATCCGACGACACACCGGGCCTACTTGTACTGACTCGGTTAACCCACTCAAATTTCCCTTCAGAAATGTAGAATCTGTCGATTCGGCTGGCTGATTCCCCACGCCAGAACGTGTAGTCTGGAGCATTCTCCCTGTCGTCAGAATGCAACGCTGTAAACTGAATCAAGGCCGCGTCCTGCATCTTCCACCTAAGGATTAGTCGTGTCAGTTCAGGGCATTCTGTGTTTCGTCTCCGCACGGCCCCGTTCTATCCAACGGTGGGATTCACCCAATTGAAGTCGCCGCCGAGAATTACTTTAGGGTGCTGCTGTAGGTTCCACGTCTCCAAGCCCTTGTAAAAATGCGCCCTTTCCTTCTCGCTTGCTGACGGGGCATATATGTTTATGTACTTCCATTCGTTAATCTCCACTGCAATGATCCGCTCCGACCAGCCGTTGATCCGCCACGGTTGTGGTGTCCATCCTCGCCTCGGTGTTAGTAATATTCCCACGCCGCCTGTCTTTTTTTGCGCTACACTCCACAAAGCCAAACGGTGAGTGACATCCGTATGATTCCACATACGTTCCCATAGCTCCGTTAATTCTGCCGCCTCCTTTCTGCTTGTGATGTGCGTTTCTTGAATCAGGATGCAGACGGGGCGTGCTTGTACCGGTAAGTTTCTCCACGATTGTAGCCATGCACGCCTTGAACCAACTGGGAAACCTCGCACATTCTGCGTAATCACTCGGAATGCCGACTCCTCACCGCCTCCTTCTGTCGTGTGTTGGCTCGTATCCCTCGTCTCTGTCTTCTCCACTGTTATTCTGCTGTACCGATCCATTTCTTTGATTAGGGCTGATATATCCTCTTCTTCCTTGTTAGCGCGTGTCTTGCCCTTAGTAGCAATGAGGCGCTTGTGCACCTCGTAGCTTGACTGAGTTAACCTGTTCCATGTCGACGTATTCTGGTTCCCTGTCGTTCATAGAAACGTTAGTTAATGTTGTTATGAAAAAATCGGTCATGTCCATCCACGCAGAACTATCGTCGCCCTCCAGTCGTTTTGCTAACACGCTAAAACCCGGTATTCGTGCTCGGGCCGTCCGGTAACGTCTGATCTTCACCCAGATTGGATCCTTCGGGAGCGCTGCTTCTCCAATGATTGCTGCCAGTTGTTTGCTGTATACATGAGCGCACAAAGCCGTGAGAGCGAATTTTTGATGTCGGTGTGGTCCACATAACTGCCACATCGGATTGTTGCCGTAATCGAGCTCCTTTAGGGTTTTCCAATGGTGGCTACTTGCTCGCATCACTTCGCGTTGTTTTTCGTCCACTTGTATACTGACGCACTGGGCCCAGTCCTTTAGGAAGTTCTCAACTTCGGACTGTGCTCCGGCCGAAGTTCCCAGGGTAATCAACTCCTCCCAAAATTGACGTCTCCAATCTTTCGCCAGTTCGGTAATCACTTCGTTGCTAAGTCTCCTGATTATGATATGCGGTTTATCACTATATTCCATTAGTTGTGCGAGCGCCAGGCTGTCCTTCCTCGCGGCCTTCATCCACACATCTGGCGACGCATTTACTGTCGGAAATGGTGCCACCTGCTGATGTGGCCATACCTGTCCCATCGAGTTCCACACCTGCTCCGCTAGAGATTCTGTTCCCCCGGCAGGTTCTATGTCCATGTTCTCCAATCGTCCGGCTGCAAATAGATCCCTCTGCACCGACTCTGTGCCTGCTGTCACTTCCTCCCTGGGAGACTTGAAGGGTTCGTCTACGGCGCGTTTTTTCTCGACCGCTGCTGCCCCGCATCTGTGATCTGCTCGCTATCGTTGTTGTCGTCCAATTGTGACCTCCCTGATCCTTTTGACTCCTCCTCCTGTCCTTGTCCCGGCTGGTCTGTTAACGCTAACGTTCCATGTGTGGTATTATACCACTCTTTTAATACCCCCGCTGAGATATTGTATCTGTGTGCCATGATTTGGCAGACCGACTCTTCCGCCATGTCGGCTTGTAGTGGCTCTGCTTGCCTATGCTCCGGCAGATACATGGCTGTTTCTGTGAAACTGTAGTAAACCATGGTGCCGTACGTCCTCTTCTTTTAGCAACTGTTCCACTTGCGCTCGAATCAAATTTCCTGGCGACCAGTCCATGGGGACACTTACCAATTGTCCCCCCTGTTCGGTCGCTCCTACCTCTCCTCGCATCCGCTTATTCGATCCTCCTCCTCCCCCTGAGTCATGCATCACCACGTCCTGCTGTACTGGTGCCACCGTAGTCATTCCTTCTGTTGACCTCCATCCGTGTACATAGGCCTGGTAGTAAATGTTTTGAAATGTAGTACCAGGGGTAACTTACCTTTATCTTCCTGAACCGCGTTTTTCATCTTGATCACTTCCTTGATGCATTGTCCTAAAGAGATGGGGAATTCACCGCACGTGGCAATTTTACGCCTTTGATGCACCCTAATTTCTGGCGAGAAGTGAATAACCCCGGGCTTTCCGCTAACCACATCCATGCTGATCACATAAATGTGTCTTTGAAAGAGCGTCCCTAGACAAATTAGGGTGTCGTTACTTCCCCAATTCTGACTACTTACCGTCGCTTCTAACTCGGACGGACTGTTACCGTAATCCTGCAGATACTGCTTGAACTCCAATTCGGATTGTTTAGCCGCCATTTTTTCGTATCCCCTGCCTAGGCTACGTAACGTCTGTTTGCGTACCCCGGCCGGGAACTTCGCCTTAAAGTCCGACATACCTCTCGCTGCCCCTCCTTTTTTTAGACACGCCGTAGCCTGTTCTTAGATGTTAGGGCTGTCTTCAAGTGAGGAGTTAAAAAGTGCCTGCACGACACTATAAGCTTGACAATTTCCGGTCGCTGGGGTCCGCACTTGTTGCAGCCCCATCGCCAGTAGTGCATCATTTAAGTTTCCCTCCCGTACTGTTACCTCTGGTTCTGCTTCCCACGTGAATGGTTGTAGCGGTCCTTCCGATTGTGACAGGGTCATACTGTACGTCCCTAACTCCGCCTTCACTCGTGCCTCTACAATTAACACGTCTGAGTTGTCCTGTTGGCGTCGTTGCGCTCCCACTGTGCCACGATTTTTATCCTTGGATACCGACACATTTTTGGTTTTTACCGGTTTCGGTTCCGGTTCCGGTTCAGTTTTTATGTTTTTGTCATTCGGTCCAATTGCACTATCCACTTTTGAGACCGCCTCCCTCAGCTTACTGTTGCCGTTAGGTTGTGCCTCTGCCGTTGCCGTCGTATCTAACGGTTGGTTCTGCATACCCTTTCCCATCTCACTGTTTTCCTGTTGCCTGGCTCGGGATGATGTCCCATTTCTTCTTTTCGTGACTACCATCCAATCGTTCTCACCTGTTCCTGTTTTTGCTGACTCGCGGTCCGTTGCTGGAGAAGGGCCCTCATGATCGGTCTCCGCTGACGTGGGGGCCGGTGCTGTGTCCTGTTGCGTTTGAATATCATGTTGTACCGGATGTTGTTCCGTCGAGATGCTGGCCGACTGGTTCTCCTGTGTTCTTTCATCCGCCGTTTACTCAACAACGCATCCTGTTCGTCACAATGCTCCCTGACTTCCTTGATTAACGTCTCCATACTGTCGAAAATGGGGTCTGGCGTGTCGATGAGCTCCGCTTCCTCCACCGAAACCGTGAGACAATGCTCTTCCTGTATACTTTTCTGTGCGATTGAACAACTCCTGATTTGATGTCCAGCTTCCCCACAGCGTAGACAGTGTATCTTCCCCCTCGTATTTGGGTGTTCCAACGTCAAGATATGGCCACACCACATCACTCTCCACACATCTCTTAGCTTCTTGGGGCATCCGCTAGCTGCAATGACGATTTCCCAATCTAATGAAGTTGCGGATAATGGACCCCCAGAATCCAGTTCTTCAAAACGGAAATCCACCGTGATGACTGATTGTAGAAAGCCATGCAGCCGCATGATGTCTATGTTGCGTGTGACGTTCCGCATTATGATCGCGTAATCCGGTCGGAAGCCCATGCCCGAACTTACACCTGATACTTGTCTGGACCATACCGGTTCATCTACCTTCTCTTTCGCATGTAAGTTACGCAACGCGTGGATTTGTTTGTGATATGGAACCCTCAGCTCTTCATATCTTTTTGCTATCTCACGTGTTAGGAAGTGCAGATGAAGGCAGTGGTCTGATTGATTGTAGCTTACCAATTTGACCTTACCAAGCATTTCCGAGAGCCGCTCATTAGCTATTCCTCGTGCTGTCGCCGCGGTCGCGATGCTTTCCTGCAGGCTCTTCGTTCTCTGAAATGCCTTTTTTATCGCTGCTTCACCCTGTAAATCCATAATTAAACATCCTTCTACTCTCACTCTAATCGTTAGAATTAGCCGTAGACGATCGTTAGATGTCATAATTTGACGTAAGAATTGAGGCAGCGTGCGAGATAAAATCGTTCCCTCTGCCAGACCTTTAACGATTTGCCATTCTTCTGGACTTCCGTCTCGAAATTTTTGCTTGTCCTTACCACTCCACTCTTTTTCGCATACTTTAGTCAGAGTGGCAATTCGCTCTGGTGAATAAACATCAGGGTTGAAAAGATAGGCAGTGTACCTAGGCTTTACCTTGACCGCTTCCGCTTTTTGTCCGGTGACTTTATGGAGCCATCCTTCCAACACACTTTGTCCTTTGACCTCTACTTCCACTTGACAACTACCTATCTTACGGGCCAGGATTGTGACGAGTGGTTTGTTGAGTTTAAGCGCTAATTGCCATGCATCCAGCGCCTTTTGGAACCAAACCTTCCAGCTTAGTTTATGCTTTACTACCAATAACTCGAATAAGTCAATTAAACGTTCCAGTTCGGGTTCGACAGCTTTAATTTCTGTCCACCGGCTTGCTTGCCGCCTCTATGCGTGCGTTTTGTGGAGTAGTAGGAAACTTGGAACAGCTGATAAGTCAGATCCAACCACGTTTGTAATCGTGGTCTGGACAGTTCTGCTTCTTTTAGGGTATGAAAAAGTACGAGAGCCAGTTCCTCTGACGTGTTTGGTTTACCCGGTGTTGACTGCTTCTCGCCATCCCCTTTCTTCCTTGCCTCCTCCAAAGGCTCCTCTATTCCTTCCATGTCAACCTCCTCCGGAGTAGCCGCTCTCGGTTTACCTTCCGTAAGATCGATGACTTCCTCTTTCACATGTTGCGTCCTTGAAGCTGGATCCTCAGTGTCTTCCTGAGGTTCGTTTACTTCCGGCGACTCAGGTACTATCTCATCAATGTCCTGCTGAGTCACACCCCCGTGCCCTTCGGAGGGCATACTATCTCCGCTCCATGCCTCATTAGACTTATCCGGGGGTTTCCTTTCTTTACCAGGGTCACCTCCTGCGGAGAGCATTAGTCTTAAACTCGCTGTTGTAGTAAGTTTGTCGTGCAAGCCCAGATCCACTTCCTACCTTTGCTGGGTAGGTGGGGTCTATTCGACAAAATCGGGACTCCCCCAGAAAATAGTAATTGGGCCTCAAAATTTGTACACTTTACAAATTCTCCGGCCCATTTATTATTGGGCGCTGATAGCTGGACCACACCCTTTTGATAAATGTACCACACACCCCAGGTCTGACCAATCAGAAGCAACGGACGCGTAGGGAACATACTGCCAGTACACTAATTAGAACACAACCTAATTCATTACCTTCTGAAGTATTAACCATCAGGCCATCGAGCATCATTGCCAAAAGTCTTTCAAAAAAGACTTTATGTGAAATGCCACATTAAATGGATGTCGCGTTGCTAAAGCTCGAATGCAACAAAAGTATGTCCAGTCTGGCAGACTGAAATAGATCATCATCGCACTTGTTGTATGAAGTCTTGATAGCAGTCACATAACACATCGGTCGTCAAAGATTCGAGAAACTCACGAAGAAACACTAACTACTGGTATGCATGTTTATGACCATGTTGGCCGCGTCGTTGAGAGAACATAAAGAAATTGGAAAGATACTTGCATTGGAAAAGGTCGGGTTTCTAAGGTTCGCAAGTTGTCGTTCTGTTCCAGTTGCGTCCCTTTTTGCTGAACGTCAACGTCGTGATCACTCTTCCCATAAAATAATGTATCGTACATTATTAAAAATAAGAATGGAGGACGAAAGCAGACGTCCAACGTAAAGCGTGTTCGCTTTGCACGATCAGTTTCGTCAACAACTGCAACATTCCTAGCGATTGGTATCCACAGAATTGAATTGCTATTATTAGTGTCATGTATCTCTAACCCCGTTCTGCCTTTAACAGAAACAAACGCCGATCAAGTTGAAGCGAACGATCTCAGATGGTTTTCCCCTAAGTTCACATATCATGCATTTGGCACTGATGAAGTGATCGATGGCTACAGTGAGCTAAAAATATCTGTGATTTTCAATAGATATGATTTTCGGGCATTTCTAAACGTTGAATACAACGAGAAAGAGAATACGTGAGCGCTGTTAACCAACTTCAGTATCGGTTGCTGAACTTACGGTGTCGTATGGTGCAGCGCAGATGATGTCGTCGCAAAGTTGATATCGTCACTACCACAGGCTTCGTCCAAGACAAAGACGAGTTTGTGATTGCGCTACTAAAATTGAAAGTAATTTATTTTATTCAATTATTTAAAGGGCACTGATTGATCAGACCTGGGGTGTGTGGTCCATTTATCAAAAGGGTGTGGTCCAGCTATCAGCGCCCTTATTATTTCCTGGTTTCATTTACTACATGTAGCTTTCGTAAATGATAAACGAAAATTGATCCTTTTTTTTAAAATAAAGAAAAGATACTGCGTATGTTTTACCCAACTGGATCAAAACGCCTCACAGTGAAGGTGGACTGGTCAAGATGAAGATTTCCCTTATCGCTGACATTAGTACGCGCACTTGGAGTATTATGGCGTTCTTGTCACGTACGAAGACGATGAAATATACCGTGCTGCCCTCTTCATCATTGATTGACCCGGAAGGCACCATACCGTTCCATTCAAATCAATGACGATGCTGTTGGACGCAGTGTCGACGAAACTCTCCGGATTCCTGTATGCTACGTCCCACCCCCAGGAAGTGTGTCCTTGCAATTGGAAACCTGGTGACGAGACCATTAAGACCAAACCACGTCGAGAAGATGGACTTTTCCAGTATGCTGCGTCCCACCCCCAGGAAGTGTGTCCTTGCAATTGGAAACCTGGTGACGAGACCATTAAGACCAAACCACGTCGAGAAGATGGACTTTTCCAGTAGGTGAAGTTCTCAGTTAAGTCGGGCTGGATATGAAGTGAACAAGTGTCAGAAGGGCAGATCTCAAGTGGTTTCCAAGTTGTTTATCGAAGATCGGGATGGTTGAAGATCGTTATAGGAGTCTGGTCGTGATCAGGGCAGAAGTGGTACAGATCAGCTTGAAGGTGCAGCTAGGATGGGCAAGGTGGTGCTATGCAACCGTGCGATGAAGTGAACAGGTTCGAAGTATAAATCAGGCATGAGTTGGTGTATGTTACACTAGGTATAGGACATTGCATATATAATAACATGTTTTGATTTTCCCCCTAAGCAAAGAGTCGCTCCGCCACGTGTTGCGGTCATTGGGAGCACAGGGTTGATTAGTCCCCTCTTGCTCAACTAATTCCCGGTTAAGACGCGCTTAGACGCATTTTGGCTTACCGGAAGACCCCCGACGGGTTTGTTTAGGTGATCAAGCCTCACCGCCCACGCGCACGTGTTTAGAACACGTTATTAATATTGGAAAAGGTTTTGTGGAGATAACTACTGTGGAAGATCGTGGTTTGGTCGCGTTTTCTTGGTTTCTTATTATCTCTCTCATTGGCTGGCCAGATCGGACGAACTTTCCCGATCAGTGCCTAGATACTGATTAAGTATCGACCCCAACCCGTTCTCCGGTGAAGATTTCCACCCGAGGACACCCCCCGTCTCGAGAAGGTCATCCCCTCCGACCTGATCAAGATCATCGTTTTCGTCACCGAGTCCACCTGAGTGCGCTTGTGTTTGTGGTAAAGCGATCAGAAAAATGTTGAGAATGAGGTGGACCACACAAGGCCGTTGATTGGTGACGATAGAACACCCATCAACGTGAGACAGTTGATGGGTGGGAAAGGCTGATCGAGCATACGACGAAAAGGTAATGGACAACGGGTGCTCGTGATATGAAGGAATGAGTCAAGCACAGTTACTACGCCCAGTCCCGGATACTAACGAAACAGCGAAGATCATGGTCGCGATCGGAGTAACGTTTATTAAGTGGAGTTCACGTGGAGGTACGACAAGATCGGCAGAGACGTGTTAAGTTACCGCAACAACGATGATGTGGCACGTCAGAAACAGTCATCGGGCCGAACTGCGAACAGTGCAGATGTTGAAGGTGATTTGATACGAAGTTCCGGCCCGATTCGCCAAGCCAACCGAGTATGCTCCAAATATGGAGATCAGATGTGGAATGGAATGGGGCATTTGGAATGGCGAGCCGTGTGAGTGATGTCAAGTCAAGGCAAGTGATGATGACCGGTGGATTTGCCCAGGAATGGCGTGAGAAGGCCCGATCAGGCCCGATCGGCTGAAATCGATGTGATACGGTTACCCCGACAGGGAGCTATATGGCGTGAGCAACAAGCGAGAGCAGTAGCTAAAAGATTGTGAGATGCGAGTGAGTACGAACATTCAATCGTCAAACGGGTAGAAAAGCACGACCAACCACTTGCCTTGGTAGTCACCTTTTTAAACTTTCATCACAAGAAGCAAAACGGTAACAGATGTCGGGCTTAACGACTTTAGTCAGCTGCCGCGCTCGCACTGGTGGAAATCAACAGCATAGCTGAAGACAAGCTGGATTTCGCATTACAATCTTATAAATTGAAGTAGACTACAGCATTCAGCCTGCTTAACCAAGGCCGAGACCAAGAAACTACTAACGCACCGAAGCCCCTCAAAAGGTGACCAAGATAATGACGTGGAGACTGGATCAAGAACTTAAAGTGATAATCGAAATGTTTGCAATGTTGAGACGGCTTCGTGCTGGTCACCAAACACCGCTCGAGCAAAAGGTTCTACTCATTTTCTCTCTTTACTTGTCTCTTTTTTCAACAGGTCACTGATGACCTCGTGTCTTGCTCTCTTTCGTAGCTCTTCTAGCTCTTGTTGAGTTTTGTTACTCAATCCCCGGTCCTTTGCAAGCATTTGCAGCTTCTCCAACATTCGAATATCGCAATCTTTAAAACTGGCGCAAAGTCTTCGGCATTTTTCATTTTGATATCTAACCGAGCCATCCATTGTTTAAGGACGTCCAGACCTCCATTTGATTTCTCGATGATGACGCTACGAAAGAGTCTATACTGTACTCGGCGGTATTCCTACTCTTTCCTCGTCAAAACCTCTGTCGGCTATATGTTTAGTCGGAGCCACAACGTTAATCAGATAAATAGTTACCGATGGGATTGACTCCGGCACTACGCATGCGACACCAACACTGCAATAACGACAACAAGAACGAGCTTATAAATCCATAGGGCCGAGTGGTAATCGGTGGTTTTGAATGTCAAGCAGTGCATTCAGCTCTGTTGGCAAATGTAGATGTCCACGTAATCGCTTGTAGCTAGACGTAACAGTAATAAACACCAGTTAATGCGTTTATAACCTTGTTTGCCACAATGTGTTGTCCTATCGGTTAGTATAGGCTATCTGCGTGTGCTGTGCGTGTCCTCTTCACTCGAAATGTCCGGCGGGTAAGTGTCGGACGCGGGGAAGTGCTCAGGACGTGTATGCTAGACGTTCTGTTTACTCGACAAAAATGAAAGTATATATTATGTAAATTTTAAGTGCAGTTTTAGCTAAAATTCCACTTAACCTAAAATTCACAACATGCATAGAAACCACGATAATCTCGATAGCAGGAATTTAACGTCAGTTTTCACTTCATGTAACATCATCCAAAATTCCAACACTCCTTCCGAGAGTACCGGGGCTTCGTGTGCAATCCACATCAACGTAAATGTAAAAACCATAGGTTCATCAGTAGCGCATCATCGCCATAATCGTAATAAACCATCATTTTAATCCGATCTGTTCGCACAATTCTTGAATCCTCGGCGCATGTAAAGTTTTCGTAAGCAGATCTGCTACCATACTCGCGCTTGGTACATGCTCAGCCTCCACAATTCCACGTTTCGTAAAGTCCTTCAAGAATTTCAATTTTACGTCAATGTGTTTCGCACTCGCCGCGCTCGCCTCATTCTTGAGCTGTTTAATCGCGGCTTGGTTATCGATTTTTAACACGATGGGTGTCTTCGTCTTCACACCTAATTCCTCGAAAAGCTCCTTCAAACCAAGTGCTTCTTTTCCACCTGCGGCGGCCGCAACAAATTCCGCCTCCGCAGTCGACAGAGCAACAGATCCTTGTTTCTTACAGCTCCATCCCGCAATAACTCCACACACAAAAATTACATTTGCACTGATGCTCTTCCTATCCACACGATCAGCGGCGTAGTCAGCGTCGCTATAACTTACAATTCGCAAAGGTAGTTTCATTTCTCCATCTCCACGTAAATGAAATTTCAAAGCCTTGGTGCCCTTCAAATATCTTGCAATTCGTTTAGCAATCTTGAAATCGCTCAGACTTGGTGCATGCGTGTGCCTTGTGGCACGGTGCACCGCAAATGATATATCCGGTAGAGAAATTCGTGATATCCATAGCAAACTCCCCACAAGAGACTGAAAATCTTTCACCGTGGGCCCTTTTCCACGAGAATCAATCGGTAACCTTTCATTCAATTCTTCATAGTCTTCTAAACTCGATATAGGCGTTTTTACCACATTCGCCTCCTTCAAACCATGCATATCCAGCATCTCCACGATAGTGCTCTCCTGATCAACAGTATATCCATTCGTTGGGTCACCTGAAATTCGTATACCGAGAAATTTCTCCACATTGCCCAAATCTTTTAGTTCCAAAACTTGCATCTTTTCAAAAAAATCATCCACTAAATGAGTCTTCGTGGCTGTCACCAATAGGTCATCAACGTAAACTCCAACTAGGATCGTGCCTTTTTCATCAATCTTCACAAAAATACATGTGTCCGTCAAACACTGAGAGAAATTCATCTTCACCAAAGTGTCACACAATAGCTCGTACCATAATCGTCCTGCCTGTTTAAGGCCGTAAAGATTTCGCTTCAGTTTGAGCATTAGCTCTTTTGCATTTGTAGCTCCCAACTTTTCCAGTGTATCATTCGAAATCTCCATACCTTGAGGTACTTGTAAGTAAATGTCATAATCTTGTTCAGTGCTTGCCTTCGGGTAAGCGCTCGGAACATCTCCATGCCTTACCGGCACATTCCACACAATCGATAGTATCAATATGGTTTTCATATTGTTTATCTCCATAACCGTCGAGAAAGTAAAGAAATAATTTTCGCCATACACCTGTTTATCGCCACGTGCCACTAAACGAGCCTTGTATCTTTCAACAGTGCCATCATTCTTGAGTTTCGTCTTGTAAACCCAGTTGGTGGGTAAGGTTTTTACCCCATCTTTTCGTTTCATCACTTCCCATGTCTTCAAATCTTCCAGGGCTTTTAGTTCTGCCTTCTCGCCGACTGCCCACTTCTCTGATTGCCCCCCCTTATGGGCTTCAAAATAACGTTTGGGGTCCGGCGTTCCAGTGATTTTTCCACTGTCCGGATTGTCGACGTTACACACTGCAAAAGCAAAAAACGAATTTTCTTCGTTTACTCCATTTACTTCTTCATCATTCGAAACTTCATCTTCAATTTCTTTGCGCTGTCTTTCATCCTCTTCATACTCAATCAATCTCTGCGTCTTCTTTATTTTTCTCACCGACTTCCTTGGCGGTAGCACTTGTTTGTGTTTCTTCTCGCGATTCTTTGTTGTCTTCTCCTTCGAAGGTGAATTTTCTCCACTGTTGTCGTGACTTATCTCCACATCATTATTAACCATACGTAACAACTTTTCATTCTCCTTCTCTCCTAAGGTCTCCACGTGATAAACATGTCTCGTAGTCGTTACAACCCTGTCCTTCAAGAGCAACACCTTGTAACCCTTAGTTTCATCGCTCTTGTATTAGAGCCTTTTCCGCGTGCTTTCCCAGTGACTTGTTCCTAGCATCGCGCCAAACCATGCACGGCGATCCGAAAATCACTATGTCGGATATGTTTGCCTTTTTCTTCGTAAGGACTTCAATCGGATACATCTTCCGTACATTTGCCCGGGTTGGGCTGCGGTTTAGAATATAGCTGGCGTATTCCGCCGCTTCAGACCAAAACATAAGAGGGACACCAGATCCAAAGATCATGCAACGGATCATGTTGAAAATCGTTCTGTTCATGCGCTCCTCTTTGCCATTCGAAGCAGGGTTTCCTGCTTCCGTGATTTGTCTTCTGACTCCAGTCTTCTTACAAAACAAATCCACATTCCTGTATTCTCCACCTCCATCGGTACGTAATACGTGAATCCGACAATTGAATTCATTTTCAAACCATGACAAGAAATGTTCAAATTTTTTCGCAGCTTGATCCTTTGACTTCGCGGGAAAAACGCGAACGTAGTTAGAAAAATGGTCAACAAAAACAACCAGGTACTTATTTACACGTCGATCTCTGGGGGTAATCGGTCCCTTTAGATCACTACAGATTACGCCACCGATTCTGTCAATCGGTGCGTTCTGTCCACTATCTTGCTTGGGCTGCTTCGTGCGGGTTCCTTTTCCTTCAGCGCAGGTCAGACAGTTTGGTCTGCGCCTGTCAATTAGCTTTATGCCCGATGCCGGGTCTTTTGCTAGTCGTTCCACAGTGTCATAAGCCAAATGTCCCAAACATAAATGAAAGTGATGTAATGACCCTTCTTGTGGGTCATCACGTCCGTCACTCTCCATAGTCGTCATAATCATATTCGAAAAACTTTCAGTTACACTTAATTCCTTCATCAGACTCAGCTTTGCCGTGAATACGCACCCAGTGACATCAACATCAAATAATACGCTATTTCCATGCATCATCGTCATCGTTTTCCCTGTGTCTTTTAGCGTGCATCCCTTCTTCTTGAGATTGCCAAGAGAAATTAAATTCTTTGCCAATTTTGGCGCGTAATAGGCTTCCGTAAGTAATATCGTCGCGAACTTGCTTTTCAAACGTACTTTTCCAACTTTGGTTACGCTTAATTTCGCTCCATCAGGCAACAACAAATCTTCGTTTTCTCCACAATCAACTGCATCTTCGAGAAAGTCTTCGCTTGATACGAGGTGTCGACTTGCACCGCTATCGATAATCCACAATTCTTTATCGTCCAGTATGTCTTTTTTAGGCGTTTTTTGTAGTCTCCTTCCACTTTCAAGTGTAGACAATACAAAATTCTTCTCTCCATTTTCGTCTGCCCTCGACCTTGGCTTGCGCTCGAAATTCTTGTCCTGCGTTTTACGATTTCCTTTTCGGCAGTACTTTTGCGTGTGTCCTTCCATTCCACACGAGAAACACGTGCGTTTTTTCTTCCGCTCATCAACAAAATTTACCATGCTTCTTGTTTGCTTTTTTGTCTTCACTGCGTCATCTTCCAACTCCTGCGCCCATGCGATCAGTTCTTGCGCATGCAGTATGTAGTCCATACGCTGTGGATTGTATCTAATCATCAACCCCATCTTCAATTCAGGAGCTGCATACTTAACAATGTTCTCCACGATAAGCCGCTCGTGTGACCCACTTTCGCGTGCCAGTGCCACTAGGTATAAAAAATGCTGGGTCCATGACCTCCTAGCATCTTTTTCCTGCGCGAAAAGTACCGCAGCTTGCTGATG